>PVJX010038996.1:0-15996 GCA_004027295.1 Dolichotis patagonum
TTCATTCAGATATTTTCTTAATTAGGTTATGGTTTTGTATTTTTATTGTTGAATTTTGAGTGTGCTTTATATATTCTGGATACAATGGCCTTTCAAATATGTGAAAAGCAATATTTTACCATCATCTGTGGCTGGGAGTTCATCATTTTAACTGTGTTTTTCACAGAGTAAAACTTTGTTTTGTTTAACATTTTAGTCATTTGCTGTTAAAATCTACAGTGACAGACATATAAATGTATGATTATCTGACTGATGGCTTACTGTGCTGCTATTCCTCCATTGCTAATGTTCTAACTTTCATTGTGAAGTGATTATACTTTTATCTTACAAAATCCCTTTCAAAAATATTTTAAAACAGTTCAGCTGATGATTCTCTTAATTTTCTTTCATGTTACTTTTATTCCTGATGGATATTTTTCACTGAAAATAAGAGTCTAAGTGGTTAGAAGTTTTCTTCTAGTACTTTTAAAAATGTGACATCTCTTTGAGCCTCCATAGACTGGCAAATCTTCAGTCATTCGGCATGAAAGTTGCCTCACACATGGAATGTGTTGATTTTTCTTGATAGTTTCGAGGTTTTTTGTTTTTTTGTTTTATTTGTTCACTTGCTTGTTTTAGGTATTCAGTTGTGATTATGATACCTAAGCAGAAATCTCAGGCGCTTCATTCTGTGTGGGGTTTGCTGAACTTTTTAAATCTGTAGATTTATGTCTTTTGCTCAACTTGAAATATTTTCTGGAATTATTGTTTCAAATATTGCCTTAATCCTGATTACTATTCCCTCTTGCATCTCTTTTAATGGCACAAATCTTACACTTTTGTTTCCCTGTGTAATCGTTATCTTTTGTTAATTTTTTCAGTAAGTTTCATCTCTGTCTTTCAGGTTGGAAAATGCTTATCTTTATAGGTTGAATGCTTGTGTTCTCTAAATTAACTTGTTGAGGCCCTAACACCCAATGTGATATGATGACATCAGAAAATAGTCTTTGAATGCTAGTTAGGGTGAGATGAGGTCATGAGAGTGAGTCCTTCATGTTGGGGTTAGTATTACTGTAAGAACTCTATTGATTCTCTCTCTCTCTCTCTCTCTCTCTCTCTCTCTCTCTCTCTCTCTCTTTCTAGAAGAGGTGAGGAAACATTATAAAATAGCACTCTACAAGTCAGGAGAACCTTCACCAAGAAACAAATCTGATGACAACTTGATCATGAACTTTCCAGCCTCTGGAACAGTAATGTATTAAGTTCTGTTGTTTCAACCACAGAATAGTCTGTTTTTCATTTTTAATGCTGCCTATGTTGACCAAGACAGTAGTAGGCATGTCTTATAATGAATTATTTTGTTCAGAGTGTATCATCTGTATTTTGTTAAGCAGTATATATTTTGATTAACAGTTGTGTTGGTTAGTTTTTGGTTACTGTGATGAAATGCCTGAGGGAATCATTTGAAAGGGGGAAAAATTGACTTGGGACCATGGTTTCCAAGACCTCAGTCTGTAGTTGAGTGTCTGCATTACTAGGGGCATGATGGGAGAAGAGTACCTTGGTGGGAGTCTGTGGTACACTAAAGCTGCTCACCCCGTGCTAGCCAGGAAAAAGAAAGAGAGGGAAACACCACATGCCAGTGGATTTTCATCTGGTTCTCCACCTACAGGATAGAGCCTCCCACATCAGGGCTGGTTTTCACCCTCATTTTCCTCATTTGCATGACAGTAACCTCTGGGAATCTTCACAGTCACCCCCAGAAGTGTGCTTTACTGGATTGCAAATGTAGCTCAGGGTAGAGCCCTTGCACAGATGAGGCTCCAAGGAAGTGTGCTTCACTAATGTGCTAGACATCTCTTAATTCAATAAAACTGACACCAAGATTAGTCATTGATCATTATTTTTATGTGATGAACTTTTTTCTTTACATCTTTTTAGTTGCTGACATTTTCTATCACTTTCATTATGTTTATGTTTCCATGTTGAAGCATTTATTTAATAGTTGTTTTTACAGTATTTGTTAGGTATTGCCAAAACCTATGTCTTCTGAGAAAGGACTTTATTTATTTTGTATGTGAGTTGAAATGTTTCTGGGATTTTGGTAAGTGAATTATTTTAGATTTCACTCTGAATATCTTAGGTTTATGTTACTAGAACTTACTTATAGGTTTCTAAACACTCATGAAGCTATGCCACGCATTATATTTAGGTTTTACATCTGTGACCAGTGAGAGACATGGTATGTTCTTACACTTATCCAGAAGCAATCCTCCAGACATCCTTCAATGTCTCTGACTTGTCCTAGTCTGATTTCTCTTCAATATCAGTCACATTCAAATAATCAAGGAAACTAATTTTTTTCAGCTGTGGCTTTCTTTTTCTGTTTCATGTTCTAAAAAACATAGGCGGACCCACAAGCAACACATTCATGATGATAACTTGCTACACCAGTAAGAAATTACAGGAAATAATACAAATATTACTTGTTATTAAAGTGCTTATATTTTTAATTATGTTACTTTTCTCCTAGCATGTAGCTAAGTATTTTTATTCAAACTTAAATCATTTTTATGTCACTTAGCAGCAATAATTCACAGTAACTTTGAAAAGTGTCAGTACTAATAATGTACTAAGTAGACTGCTGTGCTGAAACTTGGCAAATATATTAACCTTTATTCTGTCATAGGTAGTCTTTCATTTCAACACTATATGAAGTCCTAGAAAAGAAAAAGCTTCTGTAAAATTACCTCCTGTAAACGTTGAGTTAAACAGCTACAATCTCTGGGATACAGAATACATCTCTACTTTGTCCAAGTGGTTTGAATTGAATCTCTTTTACCACCATGAGGATATTCTCAACTGAGTTCAACTATTAATGTGACCTTGGAGAGCTGCCAACCACTGTCTGTATACTTTTTTCCCTTGAATAGAGCAAGACATGACTTAACTTTAAACAGCTGAAAATCCTGCCCATGATAACTTCATGCTATCATATGGGCAGAATATAATACTTCATAGTCACAAATAATAAATCCATGGTGGATTTTTCAGTAAATTTTTTTGTACCTTCAGTCACAAATGTAAGGAATATATTTTGTCAGTTGAAGAAATTTTGACTAAATGTTTTAATCACAGAGAATCCTTTAATCTTTTCCCATGTATATCATTACCTTTTCTTGTCACAATTCCTGCAGATTTGTTTGGTTTAAAAGAATATCTATTCCCATGTGTTAACTATAAGTTAGTTTGATGGAACTCATAGTACTGGAATTGAAGAATTCATTTTAAAAATCATATAATTAAACCATTTGGGGAAGGAGGTTATCAGGCTAACTCAGCCAGCATTGTGCAGAAATGGGAAACCCAGTTCCATGAATCTTGTCCCAGTGACGTTTCTGCACTAAGGAAATTGTTTTTGTGAGTCTCCATTTTCTTTAGGAAAGATATATATAAATCTAAGGTCAGCTCAAATTTTAAACTTTCATTAAATACTCATGTGTAACATGAAGGTCTCCAGATTAGGAAATCCCAATGAAAGGTGAATTTGTACAATGCATCTCAAACTAAGATAACATCTAGACATGCTAAAATTTTAAAAATGAAAATGAGACAACGTTCTTGAATAAAATATAGTAGAATAATTCCCTTTATTTGACAGGAACAGGTAAATCTAATGCAAAAATCCATAAACTCAGAAGAAAAGAGAAATAAATCTGACAATGGAAAGGAGAAATATCAAAAGATAAATTTAAAAATATATTTGCTTGTTCACACATGAAGAGCTAATCAACAGGTAAGCAAAGTGAGTGCTCAGAGAATCTTTAAATATCTCCAGAAACTATAAATATGTTATAAGATATAGAGGTTCAAGGCATGTAATGTATGTTTAAGGGGAGGGTAGGATTGGAAAATAAGTTAAGGATTAAAATTTGAACACCAACTTCTGTATTCAGGAAGAGCAAGAGCAAACCACTTTTCTCACACCTGGTCCTTTCCTTCCTTGACATCAAACTCTCCTCTGATCTCAGACTTCCCTTTCACTCACAAGGAAGTTCCTCAATCTTCATCTAGAGGAATCTATTCAGTAATAGGGGTCATGAAAATAATAGCAGCTTTTTATAACATTCACAAGACAAAACGTGAACGCAAGGAAGAGATGGAAGTCCGGGCCTTTTCATTGTATGCTGGATTGCTAGCAGATCCCTCCCTGATGGGGGCTTGGCTACTAACATTACAACCAAAGCCCTGGGGTGTGGACAGTGCTGGGATGGTTTGGAGCCCTTTCAAATCCATAGGGAGGGATCTAGAATAAGATGGGACAGGTGATACTAGCAACATCAGGACAAAATATGCTAACTAACTATGAGGTCCCTTTAAAATTGTGCAAAAAAGAGTGACAGGGTTGGAAATATGTTTTGGAGATTAATCTGGTGGAGTACACAATATTAATGGGAGGCAGATGATGAGAGGAAAGAGGTCAGGAAACCTGTAGGCATGGACATGAGAAAAAGCACCTAGAGAATCAAAATCTATTTTTTGCCTTCTGAAAAATTAGTGAGGTTGTTTGGCAGTTGTATTACTTGCTGCTATCCCTAATTAAATCCCAAAATCATTTTTAAAGGAGAGATAAAAGGAGGGGACATAACAAGTGAAGACCAAATCAAGGATCTACAGTTTTTCACAAAAAAAGAATATTTTTCAAAGGGCCAGTCAGTGAATTTAACAAACACTCTGATGCATCTGTGGTTAAAACTCTGATATTTCTTTTCAAGGTGACATTGCTACCGTATAACTGCATCCAGGAATGAAAGAATGTTAGGATATCCATCACAGGACATCCAATGTGACAGTAAAGTGTTGGCGGGCCACAGGCTGCCCCACAGCTGTTAGACCACACTACCTTCTGCTTTTAGAATCTTCACGTTTTGTGTCACAAGCCTATAGTGGAAACCTCTCAGGTATTTTCTTGTTTAATTTCTTCAAATCAACAAAACTAGAGCGTTACCAGTGCCTGGTCTGAATCCCTTCAGAGACAGAACCTCTCAGAAGAGGAGTTAGCCCTGGAAGCACAGGCTGAAAGGACAACTCTGGGGTCTTTTGCTGACTGCCGGCCACCAGATGCCATTCTTGGGGAACACCGCTGAATTATTAGTGTTTTCCCTCTGTGGAGGGGTGTAAGGAGAGAGTAAAGTTATCAAACCATTGCAGTAATTACTAGTTGTGGTAAATTCTGGAAAACAACAACAGAACCTGATTTCAACACAGGAAATGATGGATCAGTGGAAAACCAAAGGAAAACTGGGAATTAGTCTTTGAGGAAAAAGAAATAGATGGTGGCATTTTTGGCAAATGTCTTGTAACCGTAAGAGTAGCTTACTGCAGGAATTTCGAGGAGACAGCAGTACCGGAGAGTAGCAAGCAGACGGAACAGAGTTGATGTAGAAAAGCAAAGCAAAGAAGACCCAGGTCATCAAGATATTGCTTACTTTTAAGACCAGGCAAAAAATCAAATTTTCTTTCAAATGAAATAATACCCTTTTTCATGGGTTTTTAAAAAAATAATTTATAGTGGTCACTTGATCATTTGGGCTGCTCTGTGGTAAACCAATTCTACAGAGGCAGAAGAAAAAGGCGGAAGTCTTCAGACCACTTCAGGTGACTTCTAGATAATTTAACAATCTAGTCCATGCTCAGTTCTTTGTTTAATGGTGTTGAAGAAATGAGAGGGAAGAGGAAGGCCGTGTGTGTTTATAGCCAATAAATTCACACCCTTAAACTGATAAACACTTAACCTGAAATTATGTTGCTGTGCTCAACATGAGAACATAGAAGTGGATAATTACGATCTTATAAATGAAGCCAGGGCTATAAAATCACAGGTGAAATTGGAAATGAGAAGCGTTCACAGTGATTTATCACCTCCGGCTGATGGTCTGTACCACACGGACCCAGGCACAAATCCGAAATGTGCATAGGTGGTTAGAGGGTTCCTTATTATCCTCGTGCAGTGAGAAATTGTTTCCCCATGAATAGGAATCCTCTCTCATACAATAGCGTCATAAACACTCCAAACTCCTACAAATACAGATTTCGTAGTGAAGGAACCTTTTCTCACTCATTTCTCAGGGTCAACTGCAGGTCTTTTTGTGATCTACAGTAAGAATAGGAACATAGAACTACCAAGTTTTGAAAGAAATCCAGCTCTTCATTTATTTTGAGCCCAATGGTCTTTAACTAGAAGAAAAGAGAGGAAAAGTTTTGCTCACTGTAACTGATTGAGGGTACCTTTTTTGCAATTTAAAGCAGTCGAGCACTATTATCCGTGATAGAGTTTTACAGAGAAAGAAATTTATTTTCCATAAAAAGTAACACATTTCATGTCCCTGTTTCTGGCTTTCACATTAATGAACAGCTTAGGCACTACTGAAATTGGATTAACTGCCCCAGTACTTTGAGATTATTCAGATGTCTTAGTGCGGGCTTTCATAGATTCCAAGTACCTGAGTGAAAATGAAATCATAAAAGAAGTATTAACAAACAGATTATGAACCTTCCAGTTGGCAATAGAACCCAGTGGTATAAGCAACTAAATGAAATTAATACTACTGATAATATTTCCTATACTTTATGTACATCATTATCTATTTCAATGTCTAACACATCTGTCGTGCTGCACTTAGTTTTAAGCTAATACAAATAGCAGCATCCTGGCATCCATGTAATAATACTAATAACTATGCCACACTAAGCCTAAAACTGAGTCCGTGAATACTAAGTTTGTTTATCAAATATCTGCATATGTCTATAGTGGGCTAATCACAGACTGAGTAACACTCAAATTTTAAGGGCTATCTGAGGCCTGACAAACATATCAAAAGCTTCACTGATTTTCTTTCTTAACCGAGACAGAAATATAGCAATTATTTATTCTTCGCTTTGAACTGGGCATGTTCAGAATGGAGGATGATATGAAGCAAGGTGAGGGTCCAGTTTTACCACAGCGTGAAGAGCAGATGGAGAAAATCCAGGTCACCATTTCCGTTGCTCATGCCCTTGGGACAGGCTGTAAGTCATGCTTCTGATGCTCTCCTGGCCCAGTTAGTGATACTATCCTTCTCTACAGCATGTTCCCCTGATAACTGCTGCCATTAGAAACAAACACTAAGAAACTTGATTTGTAGAGCAAAGTTTCTTCATTCTCATATATTCATCTCCCTCTCTTTCAACTAAGAGATGGTATTTTCTTCCTACCCCTGTAGCTAATTCCCTTTAAAATAAATAATGCTGCAAAAGCAGTGTCTAACTTTATTTTTTTATTTTCTTAGAAAATTCACAAAATGTGCCTTCAGAGAGCCACACAAGTAAATTAGAATTATGGCCAATTTAAATTTACTGAGAAGAAAAAAATTATGGGGAGACATCAATCAGGAGTCTATTGTTCAGTGAGGAGCTACAGCCAGTCCTGAGGTTAGAAGATTTCAGCAAGTTTTTATCAAAGAGTACAAAATTATGAACTCCAAAGAAATGACAAAAGCCAATGTATCTCTAGTGGCTCCTATCAAAAATGAACATTGAATTATGTGTACTTTGTACATGCATATCTCAAGATCCAGCCTATCTTCTCCATATTTCACCAAATCTTACATGAACCCAGTTAAATTTCTTTTAATTTCCTGAATTGGACTAATAAGAAAATAGACTCACAATGTTTTAATGGATTACTCAACGTCACTGGGCTTGCAGCTTTGAATCAGACACAGGCCATTTTACTCTTATGACTCCTTATTTTCTAAAAATATTTAATTAACACCTATTATTGTTTTTAGTAATCGTGTGTGCTTGATTGCTGTTATTTTCCTTCAGTGACTTCAGAAAACTGAGTCAGAGAAAAGAAAAGAAGTGATGTAATGAAAACATCACAGGAGACCACTGCCAGGTCCAAATTACAAGGCTGGGAGCTCACGTTTTGAAAAGCAACCTTACAGTGGTTTGCACTAACTTTACCTGATTTTCTGCAATTATACATCCTTGAAAATTTTTGTACTTTTTAATATAGAAATTGGAGTAGATCTTGATTTCTATGATTCTTTTCCACAAAAAAACACTCAAGAGTCTTTGTTGTAAATCAGAAGCCAGAATTATTCCAGAAGAAAAGACAACTGATAAGAAACATGGGTTCTTTTCCATACAATAAACCAGAGAATCAACAGCCTATATGCACATTGAAGTGGAGAGTGTGTGGAAAATCTCTGTTCCTTCTTCTCAACTTGGCTGTAAGCCTAAAATTTCATTAAAATACTCAGAAGATCAATTTATATAAAATATGTCTCTTGACTAGATAACATCAATTTGGGGGCATCAAACCAAATGTATAACCACTTGTAACTGAAGGTCAATTATGAAATTTTCCCTTGGTTTCTGAACAACACTATCTATTGGCATCCATGTCTGGCTCACTTAACCCACGAAATATGATCCCTGACTGTGAGATGTTTAGCAGACAAATCCATTCATGTCTGTTGTAGGTTGAGGGAAATCAAAGTTGAAAAGCTGAAAGATACACTAGACTTTGGTTTTGGATCTGTCAAAATAAAAGCAGGCCACATTCAAAAGTATTTTTGTTTTACAATGAAATAAAAAATAAACTAGGACCTGGAAGATTCAAATTGAGCAGGATGAGATTCAACTCAGACCATAAAATGGCTTATAAAGCAAAAGGACAGGAGATTAGTTAAAAGCAAATAGACCATTTTGAGAAGCCAGATAAACTTCCATTTATGTTTATCCAAAACACTTAGAAAATATTAATACTCTCAAGAAATAAATTAGGTTAGCTTTTGTTTATGTGGCCTACCTGGTTTTGTCCACTCAATGACCTCTTGCGTGTGGTGCCCATTTTGTTTTAAGAGTTCTACAGGTGACTGAGCTTTCATGAACATACCTGAATAAATAAAGCAAGATGCAATCAGGTCTTACCTGTACTGAGTGTGCTTCTACTGTCTGCAGTATTAATTACAGTGTGTGGACCCTCAATTTATCAGAAACATGACATAAATTTTGCTTATGTGGAAGAGGTTGAAACAGTGTGATAATACACCTAGAAGACCAAACTAATTAACGTGCTAAAGTTTGGATCATGCATGGAAACAACCACTTAATTACCCTAGATGAGCAGAACCCGATACTTAGAAGTGTGAATTTAGGAGCTACACAACCTAGGCTCACATATAACCTCTACCACTCACTAGCTGAGTGATGCCTGTTGAAAAATTGACAATATATGCTAAACACATAATATGATCCTGCACCATAGAAAGTACCACATATCTGTTTGCCTTGGTAATGCTCTTCTGCAAGCAGGTTCTTCAAGCTTAACCTATATCTGTATTTCCATTCTTCTTAACGATGATGTGAGTATCCAATTTCCCATAGTAAATTTCTTTCTTGCTCAAACCAAATAAAGTGACTATTTTTGCCTTTATTTGAACTTTGACCGATACATTGGCCATTCAGTTTCCTCTTGAGTACCACTGATGCATTCCAACTAATCAAGAAATTGGAAGATGCAAAACCCTTTAAAAGCTAAGAAGAAGTTCTGCAACTTTAGTCATGAAGGTAGGATTAGGATCCACACAATTAAGGTGAATTATTTCTGCAAAATGTCTGTTAGAAGTTTGAATATATTGCCAGGCATGCTCCTTCAGGTACAATTTATATCTGTCACCTGTAAGAGCTTGCTCCAATAGCTCTTTTTCTTCATGTTGCTAAATTTGCAAAAGGCATCATCCAGAAAATCCTGCTCAAATATCAGACCACAGGAAAGAAAATTTCTCTATTATATTAACTTGCTCTTAAATGATTATAGATAAGCAACTCTACAATGCATTAGTAAATCATAGACCTCTACACTATACTGCATATTCTACATCTCCCTTTAATTAAATAAGCATTTTAAACTTGTCAGAAACTTGCTTATCTAGTCTCAGTGTCTAGAAGTGGTATTATCCTCTCAACTTCTACAATCAAAAGTCCAGGAGCCATACCATGATCTTTATTTTCATATTTTTTTCCTTATATCTCAGTTCCAACCCATCTGATTTTGGACCTAACTCTCAAAATATGTTCTGAATGAGATCTTTTATCACAATGATCTCGGCTAAACATTAAGGTTCAGTGAAGGAAAGAGACATTTATTTCAAAGAAAGTCAATAACCATTGCATAGTCTTTTAAAAATGCTGAAATCTCACTTGCGAACTTGGCAATTTCTAAATCATTTGCTTCAGTGTCTTTCCTAGGTCTTGCATAGCTGTTTCCCTCACTTTTTTTTCAGTGGTTTCCAATATATTATTCACTTTCCCACTGCTAAAAACAAAATCCCAATAACAAAAACTCAAAGAGTAAGAGATTTATTTTGGTACTTGGTTGTAGATGATTCAGTTCATGGTTGGCTGACCCCAAGGAAAAAGATGGTCCATAATAGAGGAAAGATAGTTAGCAAATGGCAGGCAGAAACAGAGAGAGAAGGCAAGAGTTGGGGACAAGTACACACCCTTCCAAATCATAGTCTAAGTGACCCACCCCTTCTGACCATGCCCCATCAGAGTATATTTGATCATGAAGGCATCAACAGATTCAGCCACTGATGGGTAATAGTGATGCTGTAATCAAATTCTGTTACAGAAGGCCCACCTCTGAACGTATGAGATTTTGGGGAGACATCTTAAATCTAAATCATGATATTCTATCCCTGGTCCTTAAAAGATTCATGTCTATCTTATTATGCAAAATCCATTTAGTCCATCTCTACATGTCTCCAACATCTTAAAACTTCTGGCACTGTTGAAAAGTTCAACTCCTAAGTCTCCTCAGACACACAAGGCAAACTATTTTCTGTGAGCCTTGTAAAAATCAGAAGGAAAGGTAAATGCTTCTAACATATCATTGCATAGCGTAAGTATTCCCATTCTAAAAGAGAGACATAGAGAACGAGAAAGGAATCATAACAAAGCAAAAGCAGGCAAACATTAAATTATGAAGCTTCAGGTCTAATTTCCAGGACCAATTATAGTAAAATAAGAATGTCAAAGCATATAGTCAGCCCCGTCATAATGGCTTTGCTATTTGCAACATATACAGCATATCTTGGGATAACTCTGTTCACTGCCTGCAGTTCTTCTCAGGAGAATTCTCTTACTGCTTTGCTCTCCAACTTCTGAAAATCTCTATTGCAGGCATAGTTACACAATCTCAGTCTCAAGCACTACCTTTTGGGGGGCTCCTAGTTAGGGCTGTGACCTTGTCACACATTTTTTGCTTGGACTGCTACAGCTTTTTCTAAAGTATGGATAGAGGCCTCTTGCATTATACCTACCTGAAAAATCAGTTCCACATTTGTAATGCCAAGATCTACCATGAGTACCCACTTAGACCTAGGTTACAGGAGCCTCTGACAGTGTTGATGGCTAATTGGGCAAACGATTCTCTAGCATGTCATGAATAACCAAGGCATCCTAAGGAACTCTTCTAAAAACAAAATTTTTCAAAGCAGTTTATCCCTCTGTACCCTTGAGCCTGGGATAGGGAATCTGGTAATTTCTCAAGATACCCTCATGTCATCTTTCCTATTATCCTGAATCAAAGCGCTTGACTTTTTATTACTAATCTTTCCAGCAACTATGCTCTCTTTGGCTTGAAAATTGTACATATTTCCTTTCTGGCTTATTTGCAAATTTTTAAACATATTTTGGCTCTGCATTTTGCTCCTGATTCTGCTTATAAATCTGGATAAAAAAATCAGCAGTAGCTATGTTACACCCTGAATGTTGGACTGCATTGTAATTTATTCCATTAGATCAATTAGTCTACCATCTTTGAATTCAATCTTACAGAAAATCTTAGTGCATAGACAAAATACAGACAAGTTATTTGCTATGTGCTAACATGAATGACCACCAGTCCAATTTCCAATAAAATCCTGTTCCAAGCTGAAACCTTTTGAGCCTAGACTTTAGATCCTGCACTCCAACCAAGATTCTGACCTTTTAAGCACCTACCAATATCTCCCACCAACCTCTGCTTACAACTTTCTAAGGCTTTTCCTTTCAGCATCTCCAAAGTCTTCCAAACTCTCCAGAGTTTGGAAAGTTCCAAAGGCTTCTGAAGCATACAGTCAAGTACAGGCACAGTAACAAGACCAATTTCATGTTGTTGCAAGCAAAGCCAACACCTTCAACTTAAAGGAAGTGAGCTATTTTGTGTTTGGGTTTTGGAAGGCCAGCCCATGGTTGGCTGACTCCAAGGCAGAAATGACATGTTGGAAGGCATGGCAGAGAGGAAGGCTGCTCATCACACAGGATCGAGTAGTACGAAAGTAGGGAGGCACCATGGACAAGAACACACTCTTCCATGTCGCAGTCCATGTTACCCAGGCTTTCAGGCAGGTCTCACTGCCTACAGAACACTCAGCTCTGAGTGTTCCCATGGTCTAATCCTCCCCCTCTGAAGGCCCCACCTGCAAACGCATGGTGTCTTTAAGGGACTCTTTCGACTTAAACCATAGCAATAAGAATGATATAATCTTTACAGATGCTGAAATCTCATTTGGTCACTTCAACATTTCTGATGGTTTTCCTACAGTACTCTTTCAGGTTTTGTGTGGATCTTTCTCACACTTCACTTTAGTTTCTGAATGTCACTTTCTCCTTCCCCGACTGCCTCTCTTTCAAAAGCACACCTAAGTCTTGCCTGCAGCATTCTCTAACCTCTTCCCTTGCTTTTTGTTTCCATAACACATAAGTACATATAATATTCTTAATGCTTTGATTGTTTATTTTACCTCCCCCCAACTACAAAAAAGAAATTATCATGAAAGTAAAAGCTCTCTGATGCTCTCTATTTCTTGCTCAGAACCCAGTGTATTAGAAGGAACTCAGCACTATTTTTAAAGGGGCAGACTACACTATTTTTTGTTTCATTATCATAAGGACCATTAGTTTAATTAAAAGTACCAAAATTCTATCTTCAACACCACAGTGTATATCAGATTATTTGCCCAGGTCGTATTTGCCATTTTTTCTGACTGCTTCATATATTGTATATAGTAGTTAACACTGGGTCCAAGACAAAGACAGGACAAGCTATAGAAGGAATCCTTTAAGTGAGACATTTACCATTCCAAAAATTTTTCTTAGTGAGGACTGCTAGCAGTGCAGAATTATTCTAAAAGAAAGGCATCTATTCTAAAAGAAGTTCATAGAATTGCTATGTATTCTATCTAAAAGCTTATCTTTAGTTGCACTGCCATGGTTGCCTTAATATCCTGAGCAGATGCAAAATGTTTGCTTTTCATGACCATTTTGTCTTCAGGAAAGAGCCAGGAATACACAGTACCCGAATGAGTGAACAACATGGATGAGGTCACACCCAGTATTTTCAAGCCTCTTCTTTTCTTTTAGATGGCCTCAGCACCCACATTCACCATACTTTAGATCAAACCTAGTAAAGATATTCATGAAAGGGGACTTCCAGGACAGCTTCAGAAAGCAGGAGAACAATGAGGTAAGTGTGTTAGAAGTGAGTGGGAGTATTTGAGGGGTACAAGTGACCATGTGTCTTATGATGTGTCAAGGCTTCTAAATTTAAACATACACCTCATTTTTCATCATCCCTTGTATGTTTTGGATTCTCTGTTAATTTTGTTTGTATAATCAAAAGTGATACCCACTGGCATAGAAAATAAATGAACTTCCCAATCTGCATTAGTTCTCTGAATGTTATCGCCTTTATGTGTTTCTCTCTGAGATTTGTCTGTGCATACATAACAAGTTACCATAATATAGAGTTCGATATTAGTATAAAAATGTCCACATATGTTAAAAGAATGTCCAACAGTAAGGAACATTGTTAGGTAAAAGTTTAATTCTTTTAGCTATCAAGCAGTTTTCACACAGAATCCTGAATGAAAATTTACTGCACAAAGCACACTCTAATTGGGTATTCAATAAGGATCACTTCATTAAGACTTGAAGAAAGAGACATTATTTTCTGGCAGGGTCAGAGGGATAAATTAGGTAACGAGGAACGTGATTGACTGTAAGTAGTCTCTTTAACTTACTTTCATCATAATTATCAGTAATAAAACCATCCAATCAACAGGATTAATTTCTCAGAACAAATTGGGCTAGAAAATGAAGTTTATTAGGAGGTCATGAGTCCAAAGAGTGATGACTTTTGAGTTATTCTTCAACAACTATTTGTTTAATAGCAACTGCATTGACTTTGGTAAAGTATTGTGAGGAATACAACCCAACTAAACATGCTACCTAGTCCTAAGAGCCTTACCATTGCAGCAGGATTTATAACATTTGTAGAGAATTATATTTTGTGACCTTTTACTTTGTTAATATTGTCAAATTTGATACTGCTATAGGACTTCTGAGAAGAATCAGAAAATGCTTTGCAGAAGAGTTATTGAAAATTCCTAGAAACACTGACAGAACTTGTTTTCCTAAAATTAGTGAAAGAGATTTCTGAGTAGAAATAAAAGTATTTACAAGGATGTAGAAACAGGACATAGAAAAAAGTTGAATTAATTTGATGCCTGCAACTTACAACAGGGTGTAGACAAGGTGAAAACTTTGAAGTACACTGTAAGAAACACTTTCTACACCTAAATTGCATCTAAAAGACAGTAAGGAGCCAAGAAAAGATACAAGTAATGGGTTGCAACAGTCATAACTGTGTTTTAAGATAATAACATTGTCTGACTGCAGTGAAAAAGGATCAGGGACCTCTATCAAGAGGTTTTAGAAGAACTGAAAGGTAAAAACAGAATTGCAAATCCTGAAGACAAGGTGGTTCACACTGTGTATAATTATTATTAACAGAAATTAATTGTTGCTTATTTATACTTTGATAAGAAGAACCCCAACCTGGCCTCTTCTCTGATGTAGAAGTTCGATGTTGATCCCAAAACTGACGAATATGAGGAAATGTCTTCTTGTGATTAGGATATTACAAATGACCATGTTCACTTTGACAGTGGTAAACTATCTTTGGTGAAACTTTCAAAGGGACTATTGCTAAAGAGATCCAAATTGTGAGAAGAGCTTGATATGGGAAGATTCTCCAATGATACATGTGATGAGGATTAGGTCTATGAGGCCATGAATGTGGGTGACACTGAGATAGCCAGCAACTCCAGATGTCACCAGGAGGAAATGTCCAAGCACAATCTCACTCTGATAACTACAGAGGACCACATTTTTATTATGACCCAAATGAGTTTGGAATCTGATTCTTACCCAAAGCCTCCAGAAACAAACAGGGCAAAGTCAAAACCTTTGTTTCCATCTAACCCAAAAATTTACCTATGTCATGGTTGGATTCTTACATAATATGTAATTATTAGTTTAAGCCACTTGAGTGACAGTTTTTAATACATTAAAAAACTAACATAGCCCAGAAATAATGAAAATGCCCATAGTGTGTAATAGAAAATATTTTATACTGAGAAAAACAAGTAAGTACATTAATCTTGAGCTAGCAATGTAGAAACTTTTACCACTTTAAAATGTGCTACAAGATGGAGGAGTTAAAGATAGCGGAAAGATAAGCAGAAGGATACAGAGCCTTTCTGAGAGAGACAGCTCAGATGCTGGAATAAAACATCCTGGAGAGATCCAGACACAGGGAGATGGATCCTCTCAACCCAGGGAGAAATTGAAGAGAAGAGAGTTGCTCAAATATGAAGTCCCAGGGCTACCATTAGAGAAGCTAAGATTAGCAGTCACAGCACTCTCGCTGAGCCACCTGAATTCATGCCTCTGAGACTGACCTGAGTGCCCAAACCCTCGCTGATGTGACTCGCCAGAGTCACCCCACGCATGGAACTGACCCGCCCCACATGCAACTCACCCAGAGCTACCGCAAAATCATGCCACAGCCATACTGAAGTCAGAGGTCAGGAAGCCCAACGGAAAACAGATCCAGAGATGGGCTGGCATTAACCCGCA
>PVJX010038997.1:0-15994 GCA_004027295.1 Dolichotis patagonum
ATTTGACCCAGGTATTCCACTTCTAGGCATATTCCCAGAAGAACTGAAAACATCATACCACAGTGATATATGTGCACCTATGTTTATAGCAGCACAATTTGTAATAGCCAGATCTTGGAAACAACCTAAGTACCCATCAACTGAGGAATGGGTAAAAAAGTTGTGGCATTTTTATACAATGGAGTACTACTCAGCTATAAAGAATGATGACATCGAGATATTTATAAATAAATGGGCACGACTTGAGACCATTCTCTTAAGCAAAATAAACCAAACTCACAAGGGTAAATACCATATAGTCTCCCTTGTATGAGAGTTGATAAGAGTATATAAGACTTTATGGTAATCATGATTCCCCATCTCATAGCTTTGAAGCCTTTCAATGTTTTCAATCATCAGTTGGAATGGTTTTATTCTGTTTTGTTTGACTATATCATGCCTGATGATATGAACAGCTGTTTTGAAGAAAACAAAACATTATGACAGCTATTGCTGATTTAATATCATCCCTCTTAGAAGTCCTACCATGCTTCTTTTGTTCTACTACCATTGGTTCTATCTATCACATTGTGTCTTATTGGGATTTGAATATGTGTGATAGTTTAAGCAAAATTTTTTTTATCAAAAATGAGATATTATAATACCCATTGATCATTTTCTGTTATTCGGTTCAGAAAGCCCTGTAATTCTTTCACTCTATGCATGGCTTTATACTATTGTGTTATGTTTGATATTATTGTATTTGAAACTATGCTCAACTATAGCAGAGTAAGTGATATGGTGTTAGCTACTGTTGATGTGCAGTTGTCTTAATGTAAAGTACTGTGTTGCCTATGTTGTCCTGTTCTGATCTGCTCTGTACTGCCCTCTTTTGTTTTATTCTCTTTCAAATAAAAAATTTTTTTAAAAAAGCAGTGTGACAGGTCAATGATGCCCTGCCTATATTCTCAACTGGTGTGCTTGAGCTAGGTGGAGTGAGCCACTATGCCATCAACTGAGACTGAGTCTCAAGAAAGAATCTTTCAAGAAAGAATCTATGATGTATTTGCATGAAGGACAGATACCAAAGCTAAAGCACTGGACCTCAAAACACAAGATAGTTCCTTAACTTCTCATATGCAGATTATTCTCTTCCCCCTCCTCTTTCTCTCTCCTCTCTCTCCTCTCTCTCTCTCTCTCTCTCTCTCCCTCTCTCTCTCTCTCCCTCTCTCTCTCTCTCCATATTACAGAGGTGCCATTAGGTCTCCCACCTAGCCCAGCTCACAGCACTCACTTCTCACTTTTCTCATAGTCGCTCATCCCCAAGTCACTCCTCTCTTCATGAATTAATAAAACCTGGGTTCAGCCCTGGATTGAGGTCTTTGTTCCAGTTAGTCATTGTTGTAACTGGACTTAGCATCCCCTTGGCTCCCCACAACTCTAGATATGTATTTATCTCTTTATTCTCACTGTGTGTTACACTGGAAGTGGCAGATTGAAATGACTTATTGGAATTCCAATAAATTTTCCTTGGGATTACAAATATAAATTTCACTGGAGCACAGTGAGGTCTAGAAAGGGATTTCTATAGAGGCTAGGGTTTCACTTGTAGGTCAGATTGTACTTGAGCTCACTATTCATCCTAGGCTGGCCTCATACTCATGGAAATCCTCCTTAGCTTCCCAAGTACTGAGATTACAGGTATGCACCACCATATCAGGCTACTTCAATATATATTTTTGGTGTCTTTGTCAAGAATCAGATGAGTGTAGTTACAGGGATTTGCTTCTGTATCCTCTATTCTATTCCATTGATCCATGTGTCTATTTCTGTGCCAGTGCCATGCTGTTTTAATTACTATACTGTAGTAGTTACTTTTCTTATTGCTAAGACAAAATACCTAACACCAAAGTTAAAGAAGAAAAGGTATATTGTAGCTGACAGTTTATAGGGGTTTTAGGTAATAGGTGGCTGGCTCCATGGCAGGGTAGCATGGTGGAGGGGCATCACAGAAAAGAAATAGTTCATGGTTGGCAAAAGGAAGCAAGGCAGTAAAGAAGCAGCTGCTGCCAGTCTTCCCTCTTTTTATCCCTTTGTATACATCCAGGCCATATGCCCTTGGGGTAGGCAGCACTCACACCTAGGGTGGGCCTTCCCATTATCCATACCCATAACTATGGTAAACCAGTCAGTGGACTAATTTAGTAATCACACACCCAATCTTATCACACAGCTAATACCAGCACTGCAAACTCTATACTCAGACATCTCCAAAAAACCCTGCCCATGACTATATGAAGTTTTAGGGGACCATATAGACACAATCTATAACATATGACTTTGTAGAGTTATTTGAATTGGGCATTGTGATGCTTTCAAATTTGCTATTTTTTCTTAGAACTGCTTTGGTTATCCAGGGTCTTTGTGCATCCATATGAGTTTTAGGGATCATTTTTTTCTAGCTTTGTGAAGAATGTCATTGGTATTTTGATAGAGATTTATTGAATCTGTAGATTGTTTCAGGTTATATGGTCATTTTGAAGATACTAATTCTACCAATGCATGAATATGTGAGGTCTTCCAACTTCTGTTGTTTTCTGCATTTTTTTCTTCAGTGTTCTAAATTTCCATTTTAGAAGTCTCTCATCTTTGTTGGATAGATCCTCAGGTATTTTATTTTATGTGAAGTTATTGTAAAAAGAATTATTTTCCTGATTTCTTTCTCAACTAGTCCATTATTCATGTAAAGTTATTGATTTTTATGTTGATTTTATATTCTGCTACTTGTTTATTTATCAGCTTTAAAAGTCTTTTGGTAGAATATTTAGAGTCTTTTAAGTACAAGATCATATCATGTCAAGAATAATTTGACTTTTTCCTTTCCTGTTTGTATCTCTTTTATTTTTTCTCTTATCTAATAGCTTTAGTCAAAATTTCAAGAACTATGATAAATAAGAATGGAAAGAGTGTACATCCTTGTCTTGTTCCTGACCTATCTAACCTTTTTTGCATACATAGCCTCATTTCCTCTATCTCCTCCCAAGATTTGATTACTTTATCACTATAATTTATCTAAAATAACAATGGAGAGAGTGACTCTCTAAAGAAATGAATTTATTTGGGATTATTTCCAGGGATTAGAACCCAGGATATGTGAGCTATGGCAGGTCATGGGCATACATAAGGAGGATGACACAAGGGGAAACTTAAAGACAGGGAAGTACATCTACATTGTTTTGAAATGAAAGTTCATTTTCATGGATGGAAATGTGTGTACTAAGTGCTGCCAGCAGAGAGAACTATAGTTCAGAATATCATGTTGGAGGCTTGGTTGCCAGAGTAGTGGTAGAAATAGTGGAATCTTGAACAAGTGGGATCTAAGGGGTCCATAGGTCACTGATAATGTACATCTCAGAAGGGATTACAGTATCTCATCCTCTCTGACTTCCTGTCTCAAGATGTGATCATTTGCTTTCATACGAACAACCTCTTTAAGGTGATGCTTTCAAGAGCACTTTCACTCTAGCTGGGCCAGTGTGAGTGAAGCTGGGCTAGTGTAGCTGGGCTAGGGTCATACCCTTGAACCTACAAAATTGTGAGAGAAATAAAACTCTTCCCTTTATAAAGTTAAATTGCTCAATGAATTTTGTTATAGTAGTGAACAGTGGACTTCTCAGAAGCAACCCTAACTAAGTACCTCTGACCAGTGTTGATTCTTAGTCACACATAAGAGAGAAATCAGATGTGAGCTGGTTCTTGAGACTGCTGCTGTCACCATCACTGTTTTGTGCTCTCTTCTTCTGGGTGTTTTAAAGAGAAGGGTCCCAATACTGGATTCTAAGATGTTACCAGTCAGCCAAGGGTTCCTCTTCATTTTGGATAGAAGTTATGAATGGACATAGAAAGGTCCCTTGATGTTAGTGGCTCCAGGCTTTGGGTACCAGAGGCTTCCAGCCCTTAGCATTATAATTTTGAGGTTTGAATGTCAGTACTTCCTACCATTCAGTGCTTCAATGTTAGCAGATCCTGGTGGCTCCTAGATGCCTAACTCAGCAGCTGGAACATGTGTCCCTCTCAGTGGATTTCTGAGTCTCATGTACATCTCCCAGTCTTCTCTGGGTACTTTCTCACAGGTCTCTAAAGGTCTCTGAAGGTCTCCATTGGTCTCTGGAAGACTTTATCTGTTCTCTGACTGATATTCACCCTCTAGACTAGTAATCCTTAACAGTACCAGCTCTACCTTAGTGCAATTTGCTTAACCCACTCTACCCAAGATAAAAATCACAAGTAAGAGATAAGACCACCTTAGCAAGGCTTTATTGTGATCTGTGCTACAGAAAAGAGCCCTCTTGGACTGACTAAAAGAATGAGAAGGTATGCTGCTTATATAGAGACAGACTGAGCCTCATGTGTAGTCTTCTGCATCTTGTGAATATATTTTGGGATCTTCCAAGTAGTAGCAGATGGAATACAGTCATCTGAGGTAGGTCAGTAACTGAAGCCTGATTCAGCCAAGGCAAAGAGCTCCTGGAGATACCCTGAGGTATCTAAGACATCCTTAGCTGCCGTGGTAACAGTTCGCTTGGACTGTGAGAAGAATTTTCTGCTTGATTGACAGATCCTGCCATTTTTGTGGAAATGGTAGGCTTCTTGAAATGACAGGGTATGACTGATATAGCTTGTGAGGAAGCATTTGCAGCACAAACCATGCCCAACAGTGCTTGGGAACTTTGGGGATGATGTTGTCAGGCCTGGTTGTCCCTGATCCTTGAACTGCTAGGTGTCATCATTTAAGAGTTCCTCAGACGTGGCAGCAGCATTTGAGAGGACCAGAAGCAGGTGAGTGTGGCTGTTGGCCAAGACATGGCTCCTATCATGGATGAGGGTGTGAGCACCACAGAGGGTAGAAAGATGCTGGATCTGGTAGTCTTGTTACCCCCAGGCAGCCAGACTATCTCTGGCTGTCAAGGGGAAAAGATAAGTGCGGGGCTTCATTTTCTTACCCCATAAAGTGGTTTAGTGAGTCTTATAAAGTCATGGTAAAGACTGGCTGACAGTGAGACGATATCTTCATGGAAGTGTCCTTAACCAAAGGACTTGTTTTATGATTATTCCCATTATCAGGCAGAGATGATCAAATAACCCTTGCCTCTGCTACATGTGTTTCCAAGTCTATTTTATTGAGGTTTGATGGGAGTGATTCCATTTTAATTATGACAATTTTCAGACTAGTATATATCTATCACAATTTGCATTTCTTTTTCATTTCTTCCACTGGAATATAAATACCAAGAGGGAAGGGAGTTTAGTCTTTTTTGTTCCCTATTGGATCCTCAGTAACACTGTACTTGTGGTATTTCTCATGCTCAAAGAGTATTTGTTGGATGGATCAATGAATCAACATCACTGTCACCACCACCACCATCAGTAGCTCATCTTCATGAAGAATACTTTATTGAATATCTGAGTTGTATGGAAACTTGTAATTTGGTTAGAGTGATCAGTATGTACTTCTCAACATGCTCCATTGTTTAAAGTGACCCAGGACTATTTACCCAGAGACAGATCAAATAGTTGGTTTCTATTTATGTCACTGAACCTAACAGGTAGATCCTAAAAAGCTGAAAAAAACTACTTAATGTATATACTTACCAGATTAAAATAATCCCAAAAGGATTTGTGAGGGAACAGGAAATTCAGGATTAAGAAACCCATAATCTTCTCAGTTCTTGTAAAATATGAAGATTATTAAGGTAACAGATTTATGCTCCTTATCCAGGGGGATAAGACAGCTTGACCTATTCTAACTACAACAACTCTGCTAAATCCCAGTATTGGGTTAACTGAACAATACATTTTCTTTGTCTCATCTCCTGTCTGAAGGCAATAAATGCTGTTGAAGAAAGTAAATTGGAGCTCCATTGTGATCATGTGATCTCCAACCTCAGGCAGGCTCTCAGCTTTGCTTCACAATCATGGAAACAACAGTTATTCAACAGTTTAACCCCAGAACCCTTTTTATAATTATTGAGGACCCAAAGAGCTTTTGTAAATGCTTCTTGTCTATGAGCATTTATTGCACTAGAAGCTAAAACTAAGAAATTTCAAAAAATTTAAAACAAAAACAAATTATTTAAAAATAGCAGCAATGTAGTGATTATATAGCACAAATAATGTTCCAGGAAAAAAAGAATATTTTCCAAAACAGAAAAAAATTTGTGAGATGACTAGCATTGTTTCAAATTTTTGCCAGTTTCTTTAATGACTGCCTTAATAAAAGACAGCTGGGTTCCCATATTTGCTTTTGCATTCAATCTGCTGTGACACACATGCCATGTAGTCTTCAGAAAATTCCACTGTTCACTCATAAGAGAATGGAGTAGAAAGGAAACAGTATCTTAGTATAGTTGTATCATTTAGCCTTTCTTCTATTTCAATTTGACATGTACACTGCATCTGACTTGTCTAAAATACCTGATAATGTTCTCATTATTGTCAAATCCTTGACTGAAGGAATTTGGGAAGGCTTTGTGCATATAGAGGTAAGTATTGAAGGATAAGTGTGAATTTTGTATGTGTCTTAGTTACTTTTGTCATTGTTGGGACAAAATACCCAACATTCACAATTGAAGAGGCCATGTTTATTTAGCTTACAGTTTGTAGAGATTTCAATTCATAATTAGCTGCCTCCAAGGAAGGAAGGCTTGGCAGAGAACAGTTCATGTCACCCACAAGGCAGCAAAAGCAATGAGAGGGAGGCGAAACTCTTTCTGTGCCTTATATTGTATGCAGACTACCCACCCTAGGGCAGGGGAAGTACTCACACCCTTAATCCTAGCTGGAACTATGCCAAACCAATTAGTGGATTGATTTACTAAGCACATGCCTTTAATCCCAGCATCATACACTTTAGATTCAGCCACCTCTAAAAAAGTCCTGTGACTGCATGAGCCTTTAGGGGCACATTTAGACACAAACCTTAACACCAAGTTAGGGAAGAGAAAGATGAGGATGAACAGCAAATAGTCCTGGTGAAAGAGGCCAAAGAAATGTCCTGCTAAGGAATTTGGACTCTTTTTGGCGCTAATAAGAAGCCACTGAGGGTGACAAGATGAATATCTTGTAAAGGAGTATTTTTTTATTTTAAAAAGAAAATAAACAATATAGAAAATATACAGAATTTTTAAAAATAGGAAATTAACACTAAATATATTGTATATTGTTATCACAAAAGCAGGTTAAGTGTTACAAGATTCAGGTATGAAAAAATGATCAGAAATCATTTTTAAATATCATATTGTCTCCCTAGTGTATAAAAAAGAGGATTATTGAAATGACCCTCCTTTAGGATAGGAAAAAGAGGATCAAAGGATGCGTATGTTGATATTGGGAATAATGCAGTGTAGGAAAGCACTCACTCAGTCATCTAGCATGTATTTAAGGAGCACTTCCTGTATTGCAGATAACTGACAGGTTACAGTTACCCCTTGTTATAAAGGAAATGTAACGTGTTAAAAGCAAAGGAAATAAGGATATGGTTATAGCTGAGGTGAGAAGTAAAGATTTGGAACAATGAAACCAACAGAGAGAGGTCAGGGGCAACACTAGTCTGTATTTGGGAACTGTCTCCAAAGAAGAAAGCAAATTTGGTACTGATGAAGATGTGATTCAAATGATTGGCCCCTAATTTCACAGTTAGAAAAAAAACAGGTTGAGGCAAAATTCACAAACCAAAAATGAACCATTATTTCATGGCATTTCATACATTTACAGTGTTGTACAACAATCACTTCTACATAGTTTCAAGACATTTCATCACCCCACAAGGAAACCTGTAACCAGTAAATAGTCATTGTCCATTCTCCTCTCTTCCCAGCCTTAGCCCAACATTAATCTACTTTCTGTTGGTGGATTTTCATATTCTGGATATTTCATACAAGTAGAATCATGTATCATATGGTCTTTTGTGACAACTTTTCTTAGCTTAAAGATGTTAAGTTTTATCCATGTTGTAGCATTTGTCTGAACTTTTTTCCTTTTTACTGCCAAATAATATTTCATTTTATGGGTTTTACTGGGTTTTAGCTACTCATCAGTGATAGACATTTAGGTTATTTCCACTTTTTGGTTATTATGAATAATGTAGATATGAAAAAATTTTTGTGTGGCCATATGTTTTTATTTCTTCTGTATATATATGCAACAAAATGTAATTGGTGGATCATATGATAACTTTATATTTAACATTTTAAAGAAATCTCAAACTGTTTCCAAAATGGTTACATTATGTTATATTTTTTTACCAGAAGTGTATGAAGCTTCCAATTACTCCACATTTTTGTCAAGACTTACAATTATTTATTTTTATTATAACCATTGTTATAGTTTTTCTTTCCTTTCCTCTAGTAACTAATGCTATTAACAACTTTTTGTGTACTTACTTGAAATCTGTACCTTTTCTTAGGTTGTCACAGAGATGCTTCAGCTAGTATTCTTCAGTGGCCCAGGTGACAATTCCTGTTGCAGTTCCAGTTGCTTCTGTCTCTTAGAAATAACTGCTCATTGTGATGCATATCTGATCACTGTGATGCATAGCTGGTAACTATTGTAAGAACCAATCAAAGACAACCAAGTACTCTATCTCGGTATACCCTCCTTGGCAAACACATAAAAACTTCCCTCTCTGAATCTTCCTGAAATGGAGAGGCATTGGTGTCTTATATCATGGGAAGAACACTCTTCTCCTTCCAGTAAGCCATGCCATCAACAAACACAGACATCACTTTGCACTCTTCAGTTCCCAACCCTTATACCCTTTTTGAACTGCTCCAGCTTACTTGGACTCAATTTCCACAAGGACTTGGGAGCTCTCCCACTATTTTCAGATAGGCTCTCACCTTTTCTTCAGGACAACCTGTTTTTCTGTCTCTTCCAGCTCTATAATTTTGTTACAGTTCCCTAGGCTCTGAGATTGGGTCATTGATCACATGCCTCTCCATTTCAGGTTAACCCCTAATGCATCAAACAGTATCACATGTCATGAGAGACTCAACTAGAAATTCAACCACATGCCCAGAGGTTTCAAGACTACAGAATATACAGACTGTAAAACTGCTAAAATGCACCTTGCCTTCCTGAAAAACCAGTTCATGATCTCCAAGCTGCCAATGCTGGCATGATTGCCCTCCATATACATTGCCTTAGTCTTCTGCCACCCACACTCTGCTGGTACACCTGCCTGGACCTAAATAATACCTCCTTCTGCCTTCAGTTGGCTCCTGTCAGCCAGATCCTCTTTGCCTTTAAGTGGAAAGGCCTCAGTTCTGGACTCAAAAGTCAACAGATCACTGACCTGGACTCAACTTCCCAGAGGTTCAAAAACTTGTACTCCCTTTAGAGAAGCCCTCGTACCTGACCCTACTAGTTTTCCAACACAAATTATCACTGTAATTCTGATTGATAATACCATAATTATCTCCTGAAAAGACACAAAAGTTCTGTTGCAATATCTGGCAGAAACTAGTTACAAGAAAGAAACTACACAAATTTCTTGGAGCTACTGGTTTTTATAGAATCTGGATCCTTGGGCTGGGGATTTAGCTTAGCAGTGCAAGTGTCTACTAAACACAAGATCATAAAGTCATAAATTCAATCCCCATCACCAAAAAAAGAGTCTGGATCCTTGAGTTAAAAAAAAAAAAAAGATGATGCTTATTCAGACTTTCAGTTCCTAGGAGCACCTGGAGGCCTACTTGTGCAAATTCTTGAATCCAGTCACTAAGGACTGCCTCCCAGACCTTTGTCTTTGTGCTCTAACAGCTACTATCCTTCTAATAACCTCAGAATGAGACCTAACTGTCCAGGTACCACATGCTGCACTGGACCTCCTGAGTAAATGTGGAAATAAACCCCCTGACAGATGCTGAGTACACTCTGTTTATGGATGGAAGTAGCTGTGTTAGGAATGGAGTTGAACAGGCTGGATATACTGTAATCACCTTGTACAAAATTATTTCGGCCTGAGCTCGCCTGCTACTGCTTCCTGCTGCTGTTTGGAAGCCTGCCACCAATGATGCCAAACTTATGCTCAAAATAATCTGGTCCGGAGGCATAATCCCCCTCTGGGGATCTGATTGAAACACCAACTCCAGCCAGAAAAAAATTACTCATTACTCCCAGAAGATCCACCTTAATCAGAGCCAGACCTGTCCCCACCAAATGTCTCCACCATGTGACTTGGCAAGCTCAAAGCACAGTGCTGGCATCTGTACCCCTGGAACCATCTCAGGCTTCAACTTCTGTGTTACCAACCTCAAACTGTACCCAACATACAGATAGATTTCACTAAAGTAAAGCCTTATAAGGGCTCTCAGATATCTGTTGGTGCTTACATGCACCTACTGAAGCTGGCCTGAGGCATTCCCTGCTCAACCTGTAGGGTCCTGCTACAAAAAATCATCCTTAGGTATGACCTACCCTTCACCATTAGCAGCAACCATGGGCTTGCATTTAGAGATAACTAAATAGAAACCAAATGCAGCATACAGGACACAAGCCTTAAAAACTTGAAAAAAATAAAGCATAATCTCTATAGAAAAAGCTTTAACTAGTTCCATAAGAGTTTAACTAAAAAATCAGCTATACCTGTAGACATTCCTGTACATACATACAACTCAGGTACGTATTACCTACCTGTAGAGATCTTAAAGTTTTAGATCTCAAAACTTTAGATCCAGGCTTAGATCCACCATCCCAGGGTTAAAACAGCCCATCCAGATGATTGCTGGAGACTTTACCTGTACAGCTCCTCTGGGGCTCACTCTGATGAGATGATGCACTCAAAGCCATCCTCTGGTCACTCCAGATGCTGACCAGTCCATGCACAGCTGAAGCCTGAGGACACTGTTCACAAGATTGCTCTATACCTATTCCCATTGAAATTTGTGCCTTTTCAGGCTGCTTAACCTAGTCCTTGCTTCCCCAACCCCTTGCTAGTTGTAGGGTTTTTTTTTTGTTTTGTTTGTTTCTTTTTTCCTTTTTTGTTTTTTTTTTCACCTTAAACTCTGTGTATCATTGCCCCAAGAGAATAAAACAATCACTTGACCAAGATTTGATGAGTGTCCAAGGCACATTGGACACTGTCCCAGACAAGATTAACTCCCTCACTACCCTGACAGAGTAATGTTAAAGAACATACAGGGCCAAACCATGCCTTCTTGTGAGCCAGCAGCAGCTATGCAGAACAGGAAGAGAATCAAGAAGCCAAAACACAACTTTCCATGAGCCAGGGGTAGCCATGAGGAATAGGCAGAGAATCAAGAAGCCAAGTCATGCCTTCCTGTGAGCCAGGGACAACTATGCAGAACTGGAAGAGACTCGAGAAACCAAACCACAACTTTCCATTAGTCATGGGAAACCATGAGGAAAGGAAGAGAATCAAAAAGCCAAGGCATGCCTTCCTGTGGGCCAGGGGCAGCCATGGGGTACAGAAAGAGAATCAAGACTGCGTGCCTTCCTGTGAATCAGTGGTGTCCACAGGCTGAAAGACAAAAAGAGCCCCATCCCTCATAAGCAACTGGCTGATTTAGAGGAACTCAGGGTAAATGATAGCAACTGAGGTGAAAGGAATAGCTTGATACTTGTATTGTTTGACTTTGTAGATCTGGGGCTGGTAGTCTGGGCATCTATTTGGAGGATGACTGCGTGCATTGTGGCAACTGTGGGGGATTTCCTTCTGTCTTGTTTTTGAAATCCAGGGTTATGTTCTGTTTTGTTTTATTATTGTAGCTGGTAACCTGAACAGCTATTCTAAAAATAACAATATTCAATATAACAACCATTTTTAAATTCCTATCATGTTGTTTTGAAAACGTATATAGCTATTGTTGTTTTTTGTTGTTGTTGTCAGTATTTTTTGTTTGCTTCTTGATTTTTCTGTTTTTTCTTTTTCCTCTTTAAAATAGAAAGTAAAGAACAGGTAGGCCTAAATTATGTCTTTTTCCTAAAAGAAATTTAAGGGAAAACTGTAATAAGACAATCTTAGTGACTTTGGCTAGGGGCCATCCTAGGATCGCTGACATCCCTAATACTACTGCTTCTAGTTGGGCCTTGTCTCAGATGTTCACATGTAATATTCCCAGCAAAGATTTTCCAGGGAAACTAAAAGAGGGAGGAAATATAGCAGAAGATGCCACCCCTGCCCCGAGCCAGTGTTATGGATTAAAAACTTAACGCCAGCTGAATTAAATCAGCAGGGCACTGAGCATAGATGTTCCACCTGAGGAAAGTTGCCAGCATAAACAGAGATGTGGAGAAGGAGAAGGAAGGTGTTGAGGTGTTGAGGCATTGTGGGTTCTACGTGTAGCTGTTTTGAGCCATTGGTTCTCCGGGAGCAGCTCTGGTCCTTCTTGGCTCTGGAGGGGAAGATGTGTCCTGTTTAACCTCTAGGAGAAACTCGTCACGCTGGCTTCCTGGCATGTACTCAATTGTGCTTATCATCAGAGGAGCTTGGGGCCTCCGTGTCACTGAGGATGGCTGTGGTGCTTTTAAGGACAGCCCTGGTCTTTGTTGTGAGTGTGACTTCTCGCCTCCAGCATAGAACCCTCAACCTATCAGCACAGCTCTTCATCCCGCTGACATAGACTTCCTAGCTTCCACCACTGACCTTTGGGCCTTCCCAGCAGGGATCCATAAAACAGCCTGGCGTGAGTCCTTCTTGTGGGCTCTAGACCTCCAGTTGGACTTGTGGGATGCATTGTCATGGGCTCTGGGTCTTCATCTGGACTTATGTAGGACACTGCTGTGGGATTCAGGTCCTTGGCTAAATATTTTATGTCTTTAGTGTTGTGGATAGATTTCCTGCATTTTCTTGTGTTAACTCTGGGTGACTATCATAAAATAATACTATAAATGCCATGTCCTGATTTTAATTGCTGCCCTCATAACCCCTGACTACGACACCAGTATACTTTAGTTGCTCAGGTGACAATTCCTGCTGCCGTTCTGGTTGCTACTGTCTTAGAAATCAATCAGAGACAGCCAAGTACTCTACCTCTGTACCCCTGCCCCTTTGCAACTTCATAAAAACCTCCCTCCCTTACGCTTCAAGGTCTGATATTTTGAGGAACAATGGATTCCTTGTCAGTGCCATGGACCCTGCCTAAAAGACAGAAAGAAAAGAAGAAAGAAGAAAGAAAAAAAAGAAAGAAAGAAAGAAAGAAAAGAAAAGAAAAGAAAAGAAAAGAAAGAAAAGAAAAGAAACGAAAAGAAAAGAAAAGAAAAGAAAAGAAAAGAGTCTCCGGTGTTATCTAGATCATCATGTGTGGAGGTATTTAAAATAGGAACCTGGGAAGAGAATGCTTGACAGTCAGGTGCCCAAGTGTTCAGTGAGTAGAAGTGAGTGGCTTTCATGACTGGAAAGAGATGACAAAGATAAGGATGGGCAGATATAAGCATGAAAATGATCAGCCATAGAAAATATCTAAAATGACATACATAGAGAACAGATGATTTTGAGTGGCCTAATATGCATGAAATTGACTCCCCAAAGGAACAGGGCAGGCAGAAAAAAATAATTTAACAAATACTGGACAAGAATTTTTAAAATTGATAAGAACTATAAACTCATAGCCAAGCAAAAATCAGTGAACCTCAAACACAGGAAAACAAAAGGAAGACCACATAACAAGCATACTTAATCATATTGCTTAAATACAGAGGTAAAGAGAAAGATCTTTTTAAAAGCCAAAGGCAAAAGAGGCAAATGGAAGTGTATTTTTTAAATCAAACCCAAATCAAACCAGAATACAATGAAACAACATTTTTAAAACACCTGAGTACTTAATCTTTGTGATCGTGAATTAGGCAAAGATTTTTTAGCTACAATTATAAAAGCAGGAAAACTGAAAGAAAAACATGGGACTTCATAGCAGTTCGACACCCTAAGGCATTAGATAGGGGAAAGCAAATAAAAACTGTAATAAGACAACACTAAACATTTATTTAAGCACCTAAAAGAGTAGGCAAGAATGTGGTAAATCTATACTGCTGATGGAAACAGCAAAAATAAAACAAATACTTTACAAGAGAGTGGCAGTTGTTTTTCTTTAAAGTTAAGCATATACCTAGCATATGATCCAGTACACTTTTAGGTATTTTCACAAAAAAGATTAAAGCATTTTAAACCATATAAAGATTTTTATCAGAATTTTTAAAGAAGTTTTATTTAGAATAAACTAAATTGGAGATGAGTCTAATGTTTATTTATTTATTTATTTATTTTTGGTACTGGGGATTGAACTCATGACCTTGTGCTTGCCAGGCAGGTGCTTACGCCTGCTGAGTTAAATCACTGGCTCAAGTCTAATGTTTATTGACATGCTAATAGATATGCTAAAAAAATGAAGAACTATTGACACATCTGGGGATGGGGGATATCTTGCATAATTTATGTAATATTCCTTAAAATGTGAGATAATCTATTATGACAGAAACACTAATGATTGCTTAGGGATGAGCATCAGGGCCGTGTGGAGTTAAGGATTAACAAACAGCAAAAGAAATTTTGGAAGTGACAGATATGTTCTTTACTTGATGTGGTGATGTTTGCAAGGGTGTAGGGACTTAACTTATCTGGGAAGTGTGTGTGTGTGTGTGTGTGTGTGTGCATGCATGCCTGTCTGTCTGTCTCTCTCTATGTGTTTCAGGCAATAGAAATAGGAAGCCTCGGCAGTTGTTAAGAAGGCAAGGTTGTCTATGTAACATTTCCTAAATTGTACCACAAGTATTGACACAGTAATCAAGGTCAGTCTTTGAGCTCTTACTGAAAGTGACTGTGAAACTGGAAATTTTTACACATTTCAAGGGCTATTCATATATTTAGTCATATCTACACTTTGTATGTGAAATCACACACAAAGGGGTAATCATTTTTCTCCTGATAAGTAGGTCCCTTATTTTTATGACTTTGAAATTTAGTTATCTTGAATGGGGACAGGAAAGACAGCAAAAGGTCATCCTTTCATGTTCATTTTTAAAAATTGTCTGATTATGTAACTATCCTGCAAAAGATTCAGATTCAATCTGTCTCCAGATTGAATGGAAAGTTCACTGAGTTTCATTCACCCAAACATTATTTTTCAGACATTGTAAATCATATAACTGAAGAAAATTTGCTTTCCAAATGTAACTTGTAAATAAACTCTCAAAGTTAGCCCACTTACCTAATAATACCATTTTTTGGAAGGTCATGAAATCATTTATTGGATCAAGATCAGCATACTTTAAAATGAATTTGAGTCCATTTCACAATACATGCATATATCAAAACATCAAAATATATACTGTAAGTATATAAAGTTCCTATTGGTCAATTATACTTCAATGAAGGTTTTTATAAAAGAAATAGACCCATACAGAAAGCATCTAATATTATATTTAGTCATGAAGTAAAATTTAAAAAGAAAAACAAACTTCCCCAACCTTAGACAGATCCATTCTGGATTTTTCCTTCCCTATTTGCTAAGTTACAAAAGTATCACAGCTTGACTAACTTCCTTTGTTCTGCTTCCGTAAACCCACTTAACCACCCACAAGTTTTCTGTCAATAAGAAGACAAATCCCATTCCAACTGATAAATGAAAACATTGAAAGGCTTCAAAGCTATGAGATGGGGACTCATGATTACCATAAAATCTTATATACTCTTACCAACTCTCATACTAGGGAGACTATACGGTATTTACACACGTGAGTTTGGTTTATTTCGCTTATGAGTATAGTCTCAAGTCGTGTCCATTTATTTATAAATATCTCAATGTGATCATTCTTTATAGCTGAGTAGTACTCCATTGTATAGAAATACCACAACTTTTTTATCCATTCCTCAGTTGATGGGCACTTAGGCTGCTTCCAAGATCTGGCTATTACAAATTGTGCTGCTATAAACATGGGTGCACATATATCACTGTGGTATGATGTTCTCAGATCTTCTGGGAATATGCCTAGAAGTGGAATA
>PVJX010038998.1:0-15992 GCA_004027295.1 Dolichotis patagonum
TTTGCCAGCCTTCAATAGAATTTTTTGTTCGTTGGATTTCTCTTCGAGTTTGTTTCATGAATTCTGCTTGTTTTTTATATTGTTCATTCAAAGTTTCAATCAGTTTCCCATACTCTTGTACTTTTTCATCTATTTCTTCTCTATCTGTACTGAGCAACTCCTTTACTAAGGTTATTATTTTTTGTTCTTACATGAGAGATTACTTCTAATTTGATTTCCTCTATAGCCCCATGGATTTTTTGTTTGTTTCACTTGCTATTTTTTCAGAGATTTTCATTGTGTTCATTTTGAAGTCTTTTATTTCAATATCTACTGTATTTTCTGGTGGGCTAGATGTTTCAGATGCATTTTGCTTTTTTGTTTTGCCATTTTCCCCTTCCAAGTTAATATTTCATCTTTCAATCGCACTAGTTTCAACTCTTGGTAGTGTGTATATCTTTGGGTCCTACTGTAAGGTTGATATTTGTCCAGTTGCTGGGGCTGACAATGAAGATGTGGGTCATTCACCTAAATTCCCCATGCAGAACCTGTTGGGTGAGTCCTATGTTCTTCCTAGGCTTATAAGTCTAGGAGTACTGATGGAAATCAACCCCTAGTTTCTGCTATTATTATGTGTTCAGGTTGTTCAGAGTCACCAGATCTCCCTGTTTTTGTGTTCGTCTCATATGGGAGTGAACTGTGTCTCTGGGTGTCCCACAGGCCCCCTTAATTTTTTGCAGGTTAGGGGAGGCCTTGTTGACAAACTCTTCAAGCTACCTGATATTGTCTGTTTAGAAGAAGGACTCACCCACCCACTTGCCAATCTCACCTAAAGCCTACTTCTGGAAGTTGCTTCTCTGTTGCTCCTGTTTACACACTGAAGGTGAAAAACTCTATTCCTATTTTACGGGCAAACTCATCTCACTGATGGAAGCCTGTTGAGTTCTTACTGAGTCACCCCTCAATACTGCATGGTTAATCCACCGCAGTGCAATGTCATGGGTTAAGCTGTGGGAGCTGAAGATCAACAGCAGTGCTAGGTCCAGGAGGTAGGGGTGTCCCCAGTGGCAGTGGTGGGACTGTGGTGGTGTGCATCAAGTGTTGGCATTCCTAGTTCCTGAGGTGGGTGGCCAGGGCTGTGGGATACAGAAGGGGCCTGGTTCTGGCCTGGTCTCATGTGCACCTCTGGTGGAGTGCTTGGGTCCCTTGAGGTAATCTGCAGAGATGGCGGGAATTGCAGGAGGGGCCCAGGTCTAGCCCTGCCTCATTTGTGACTCTGGCTGGAGTTCCCTGGTCCCATGAGGTGGTCTATGGAGAAGGCAGGAGTCACAGGTGGGGCCCAGGTCTAGCCCGGCCCCCTATCACACCTCTGGCTAGAGTTCCCCAGTCCTGCAAGGTTGTCTACCTAGAAACACCTTTGTACTGATCATTTTCTAATTCGATTTTGTAGTTGACATATGTTTCAATTTTTCAACCTGCTTAATATATTTATAAATGCTTTAAACAATAATAAGATTTATGAAGTACCTTATAGTTAATTTGTATATGCATTCTTCATAGAATTGGAGGATACATGACTTTTATTTAAATTTTTCGTGGACATACAATCAGAGAGCTGTGCATCTAACAATATCAATTTATTTATGCTTCTGGTTCATGAAAAATAATTGTCAACAATTTGTTCTTTATACAATAGTTTGAAATGGAAATTCACAAGCATCTGTACTTGAATGTATGACTTATACAGTTTTGTTAGTTGAATCAAAAACTACCCTTAGAAATGCATATTTTATATATTATATATACTTAACCATAATCATGAATGTTTAATTATTGAACTTCTGGAGTTATGCATTTGAAACAGTTTTACAAAATAAAGAAGAGTAAATGAAACCAAAATTGCAGGATTTAAAAAATATCACAGCAATGCTTAAGATATTCAAATAAAAATTTTCTAAAAGTGAGGGAAAGCAATACATTTGATGTAGATCAAAACAAGAGATCTCAAAAACAATAACACCACAACTGAAAATTGTGTCATTTCTAAAAATGTTTGTGAAATTTTTCTTATGAAGATATTCTTTCCTCTTCCTTAACAATGTATTTCAATGTTTACATGTAACTCACAAAGTATAGTAAATGTTGGTTAAGTAATACTATCAAAAAATAAAATAGGTAATGAATAAACATGGCAGGAGCCACATTGGTGTTACTTGCACAAAATCATCTAAATCACAGCTAGTTGGCAGAAATAGAGGGACATACATCTGGATTTCAAAAATCAGTCTGAAATAAGAGACTTGTAGATCAAACTAAAAATAAGCTTTGGAATCTAACTCCAGAAGAAATGGACAGATTTTTAGATATGTATGAATTACCACTGCTGGATCAAGAAGATTTCAAAATTCTAAATAAACCAATATCAATCAGCGAAATTGAAACCATAATATTACACTTATCAACAAATAAAGATTTAGTTCCTGATGGGTTTATTGCTGAAAACTAAAAGAAATTTAGAGAAGACCAAACGCCAATACTCCTCAAACAATCCAGTGAAATCAAAAGGGAAGAAGACTTCCAATTTCATTCCCGGAAGCAAGTATTGTGTTAATATCAACAACAAAGAAAGACCCCCAAAAAAGAGAATTACAGAAACACACTCCATAATGAGCATAGATTAAAAAATGATCAAAGATCTAAATATCAAAGTAGAAAAACTGCTAGAAAGTACAATGGATACAGCTGCTGAAGACATAAGTGTAGATAAAGACTTCATGAAAAACCTCTGATCTCATAGAAAATTTTACAAAGAATCATAATTCTGATTTCATCACAATAAAAAGTTTTTGCAAGGCAAAGTCTCATTGGCAGAATGATGCGATAAACTCCAGAGTGAGAAAAGTATATTTACTAGTTGTTCCTCAGACACAGGATTATTATGTAAAACATATAAAGACTCAAAGAAAGAAGAACCCCTAAATTTAAAGAGCCAGTCCAAAAATGGGTTTCTGAAATGAACAGACATGTCTCAGATAAAGATACAGAAATTGCAAATAAGTATATGTAAATCTCAGGTAGACAATTCATGACTAAGTGCCCATCAACTGAGGAATGGATAAAAATCTTGTGGCATTTTTATACAATGGAGTACTACTCAGCTATAAAGAATGATCACATGGAGATATTTATAAATAAATGGACACAACTTGAGACCATACTCATAAGCGAAATAAACCTAACTCACATATGTAAATACCGTATAGTCTCCCTAGAGAGTTTGTAAGTGTATATAAGATTTTATGGTAGTCATGACCCCCCATTTCATTGCTTTGAAACCTTTCAATGTTTTCATTCATCAGTTGGAATGGTTTTAATCTGTTTTGGTTGACTTTATTACATGTGATTGTATGAACAGCTGTTTTAAAGAAAACAATACATGGCAGCCATTGCTGATTTAATATTGTCTTGCTTAGAAGTCCTACCAGGCTTCTACTCTGCTACTACCATCTGTTCTATCATTATGTGTCTTATTGGGATTTTAAAATGTATTATAGTATAAAAAATGTTTATATTGAAAATAAGATATTATAGTAGTTATTGATCATTCTCTGTTATTTGGCTCAGAATGTCCTGAAAATCTTTCATTCTTTTGAATTGTTTTATACTATTTTGTTATGTTTGATATTATTGTATTTGAAACTATGCTCAACTATAGCAGAGTTATTTTGATAGCAACTGATAACATCTGGTTGTCTTATTCTAAAGTGGTGTGTTGTTTATATTGCTCTGTTCTGATCTGCTTTGTTCTGCCCTCTTTTGTTTTATTCTCTTTAAAATAAAATAGAAAAAGAAAAAACTCAACATCACTGGTCCTTTGAGAGATGGAAATTAAAATAACCCTGAGATTCCATCTCACTCCCAAAAATATTACTACTGTTAGGAAATCAACAAATGATAAATGCTTTTAGGGCTGTGATGAAAAAGGAACCCTTATCTACTGCTGGAGAGATTGTAGGCTGGTGTAAACACTGTGGAAAACAGTGTGAAGGTTCCTCAGAGATCTAGGACTGGTGGTTCCATTAGACCCACTTCTTCCTCCTCTTGGTATCTTCCCAAGAGAATTAAAAGCATGGAGACCTGGAGTCCTGAAGGTGCATAAGTGCCTTCCTGGCAAGTGGAAGGTGGTGAGTGTGATCCCTGCTAACAAAATAAAAAGCTGGGAAAAGAATTAAAAGCATCATACCTCAAATATATATACACAACTATATTTAGAGCACCAGAGTATGTAATAGCTAAAATTTGTATACAGCCCAAATGCCAATCAACCTATGAATGGATAAATTTGTGGTATTTTTACACAATGGTGTACTACTCAGTCAAAAAGAATGATAAACTAGGAGTGCTTTTAGTTAAGTGGATGGACCTTGAGACCATACACTTAATGTGTCAAATGCACATGTGTAAGCACAGCATTGTCTTTCTGGTATGAGAAATAGAAAGCATAAATAAGAACCAAAATATATAAATATCATAAAAAACGAAGAACGTGCTCAAATGAGAAGGGTAATTTGGAAGTGGGGAGGGGAAAGAAGGAAGGGAAAGGAAAAATCATGCAAAAATAAAGGTAAAATGAAAGGAAAGGTTTCTAAATAAAGGAAGTGAAATTGAAGTGAAGAAGGCAATGAAAGAAAGACATCAAGATACATGATGTGCACTTATAAGTTCTATATGGTGAATTAATGAGAAGGTAAATATAAATGAATTTAATTTTAAAATAAACATAAAATAAATTGATGTAATGCTGTTTAAGAAATGAGTCCTTACTTAAATATTCTCCCAGAATTGGTATGTATACTGTTGAAAAAGTCATCATATATTCAGTTGTACCATTCATTCATGAAAGAATTAGTATTCTATCAAGATCCTGAGTATATATGTTCATGGGACACAATTTATAGTAGCAAAGATATTGAATCAGTCTCAGTTGCCACAGGCAGATGAATCACTACAAAAATACAGTATATATACACTATGAAGTATTCAGTCATAAAAGAAGGCAATTATGACATTCTTAATAAAATAATGAAACTGGAGATGCTCATGTTAAGGGAAATGGGCCACAAAGAATTTCATGTTCTTCCAAATATGAGGGACTAATATGGATTCTATGAAGTAGAAGGGAGAATATTACTAGAAAAGAGGAAGGGAAAAAGTGGGAGCAGGAGGAGGGGAGGAAAAAGCAGTGACAAAATACATTATGCACATGTACAAAAGTAGCATACTTCCCAAAGGATTCCAATATTTCATAAAAGTAATAGGCACTAAGAAAATATAAAATTAAATTTCAGGAGGATTCAAAAGTGAAAAAAAATATCAGTTATGAAATTCCAATATAGTCAACAGCATCTTATGCTCAAGTATTTAAAATACTTCAGAGACAATGAAAAATGTGACAATAGTTTATTTTTTTAGAAGATAACTATAAAGTACACACAATGGAGTACACTTCTACCATAAAGGGTAAACAAGTCATTTGTAGTAAAATGGATGCACGTTGAGGCTATACTGTTAAGTGAAGTAAGACTGCCCATGAGTATATATCTCATAGTTTTTCTTATATGAAACACTCAATATATAAGAAATTGAAATAAAATTTAATGAAGAAGATAAAAGAGAAATAAGTTATCACTACCTACCATGGCCAAAGTGTAAAAAGTATTCTTGATTTCGTATAGTTTTCTTATTGGTTTTATATTTTTGGCCTATTAGTCTGCTTTGTTTTTTGTTGTTTTTATTTTTGGGGGGTTTTTTTTTGGTACCAGGGATTGAACTCACAACCTCACACTTGCTAGGCAGGTGCTTAAGCCCCTAAGCTAAATCCCCGGCCCTATTAGTCTGGTTTTCAATGTGTATGTATAATTGACTATTTAGTTATTTGTAACATAAATAAATGAGTCAGAGGCTGGAAAAATAACGGGGAGTGGAGGCTAGGGAACATTAATTAAGATGTGTTATGTACATATACGAATTCTCCACAGTGAATGTATTCATCGTGTACTGCAAACGTAAAAATGTTAATACTTCAAAAAAGACAGAAAAGCTATTTTTTGATAGCCACAGATGGCAATGTTGTTACAAGAAGCTAAGCTTACAGGTAGTTTTCCTTGGGAACTAAATTGGCATATTCCATTCCAAACTGAGACTTCTATTAGAAAGACAGAATCCATGCCCAAATTTAGCCTATGAGATATAATTTAGTGCACTACTTCTTTGAAAAGAGAAACAACAGTGATGAATGAAGAAGATATAAAAAATCAAAATTCTTTCCATGATTTAAAAATAAACAAAAGCAACATTTAATATTGCAGTTACATTTTGAGAGCAAAAATTATAGAATTTTCCTTGTGACATCTTTTACCTCACATTATATTACATTTCCCTGCTGCTACAACATACTCAGAAAACATTTATACATAATCATCTACTAGAAGAGTTTATATGAGATAATTTTTCTATGTTGTTATTTTGCTAGAATTAAACCCATGTAAATTAATAATGAAATGTAGCAGTGATGGCAGATAAAGTAAGGTGAAAAGTAACTTATTCCTACAACTCAGTAATTAAAAATTCATAGATAATGCTCTACAAATTAATATTCAACAATTCATAAAGTATGAAATATCTAGAGATAAAAATAATCATCTTCCTGAAGGATCTTATGTTACAACATAGAAAAGTTTCTAATGATAAACCAGAGTAATTGATTAAAGAACACATGTCTGTGTAAATGGTCAACAATGATAAGATACTATTGTCTTACAACTGGTGCTGCAGACTCCATTGACAAAGGTTCTATTGTACAAATTTCAATATGGTTTTTCATAAAACCAAAAAACTTTGTTGGATGAAAGAAGATTTCCTCATGGACAGTGTGTAATATATATCATAACCTCAGAACTTACTAAATTATTTGAGTTTCTCAAGTGGTTATTCATTGAATGAATCTATTAAGTAGGACTTGTAGAGGATAGCTGTAAGAAGGCACATATTCAGTGGGAGATACTGTAAATGAAATATTCTTTTGCTTGGTGTATTGGTTGATTGATTGTGTCAATGAGACATTTAGAAGCTTAAATAAATGAGTTTAGCAACTCTACACCAAGGGTGTAGAAGACACATCATAGGGTGGCTCATCACCTGGAGGTATGAAAGGGAAGGAAGAAGGATGAATGCATCCTATTTTTGGAGAAGCTCAAGTCTTTGCATTTGGTTTGGAACTTTTCTCCTGGCTTCCAGTGTAGACTGTTAAGCTTTCAGGCATAGACTCTTCAGCATTGTAGAGCCTTTGGGCTTCAGTTGCAGACCCACCAGCCTGCTGGTGTGGAGTTGCACAAGACACTATGGTGAACTCCAGAACTTGTATTGAATGCTTCAGCCTCCAGTGTGTAGACACCCTCTACACTATTCCTTATCTCTTTCTGTGAGTAACAATCATAAGCCAATTTGTCATTTCTTGTACATTTGTATATCTCTTGTTATATCTGTTTTCTCTAGTAAAAATCTGAATAATACACTTGGTATCTAGAAAATGCAACTGAAGAGCTGAGCATGTGGATGAAGATCTGAAATCCCAGCACACTGGGAAGTTGGGGAAAAAATTAACAAATTTGAGTACAGCCTGAAAAATGTTGTTACTTTTTTTTTAAAGTTACTTAGCAAGACTCTTTTCAAAAAAATAAGTAAATAAACAAAAGCAGTGGGAATGTAGCTCAGTACAAAATCCTGAATTCAATACTTGGGAGTAAAAATTGGAATAAGACATTTTAAATAAAACTTGAAAAGAAACAGAATCAAAAAATGACAATTTGGCTCAAGAAGTACTACAAGCTCTGTACATGGGTGAACAATAGAGGGAGAATAAATGAAAGTAAATTAATGACCATTCAAATGTCTCAGTAGATCTGGGGCAGTGTACAAACTGTCCTGATGGTGACTATGGCAAATTACAGCAAGACTAGTGCCTCCAAAAGTACATGATTTTCTTGGCTCCCCATGAAGACCCCATGGGGAAGGTTCTGCCTGGCACCACCCTGAGTCTCACAGTATTCATAGCAGTGGTTCTTGGGTTCTTTGTGAAGCAGTGAGACACTCCCATTGTCAAGGCCAATAACCAGGTTCTTAGTTATATCCTGTTTATCTCCCTAACCTTCTGTTTCTTTGTTTCTTGCTATTCATTGTTCATCCCAACACAGCCACCTGCATCCTCTAGCACATCACATTTGCAATTGTCTTCACTGCAGCTATTTCCACTGTCTTGGCCAAAACCATAACTGTAGGTCTTTCCTTTAAAGTCACTGCTCCAAGAAAAAGGATGAGGCAGTTGCTGGTATCAGGAGCACCAAACTACATCATCCCCATCTGTTCCCTGATCCAACTCACTTACTGTACAGTCCAGATGGGGACAAATCCACCCTACATTGACACAGATGCACACTCTGAACATGGCCACATCATAATCATGTGCAACGAGGGCTCCCTCACTGCCTTCTACTTTGCAATGGGATACCTGGCATCCCTGGCCCTGGTCAGGTTCACTGTGGTTTTCCTGGCCAGGAACCTGCATGACACATTCAATGTAGCTAAATTCCTGGCACTCGACATGCTAGTGTTTTACAGTGTGTGGGTCAACTTTCTCCTGTGTACCACAGCAGCAAGGGGAAAGTGATTGTGACCATGGAGGTCTTCTCCATCTTGGCCTCCAGTGCAGGGGTTCTGGGATGCATCTTTGTCCGTAAGTGTTACATTAATTTTTCAGACCAGAGATAATTTCTCAGCCTGAGTTCAGAGATAAAACACATTGTTGCAAAAAGAAACATTATTTAATAAAATACATTATTTCTAAAATATATAGAGCTTCTAGTCCTGGTCTGTAGCATTTTCTTTGTTAATTATTAGATTAAAACATGAGGCTTACATGATTAATGAACTGACTTACATTTTCTCTACTAACTTAAACATTACTATCACCTGTAATAATCACATTTTCACTTTGAATTGCATTCTGGAAATTTCTTCTTCCAGTAAGTCTGCAACAAGTTCTTACATTTCTTGTTTAGTTTGAATATATTCCTTTATTTTTTTCCTTATATTCCACTTGTCCTTTTCAATCATGTCTATTCATTATTTCTATGGTAATTTTTATCTGCAGATCACTATACTTCATAATTCTGTGATGTATTTCTTTATGCTTTTTCTTCTTTGAGAATGAGGGTGCCTCAAATATGCTCTTTAGGAGGGTTCTGCGAAGATTACAGAACAATAAGTAGCAGAATAAACAGCCTCTCTGAGAGAAACAGCCCAGATGCTGGAATATAGCATTCTGGAGAAGATCAGGAGGAAAGAAATGGATCCCCTCAATCAAGGAAGAAATTAAAGTGAGAATCAAAGCCCACAGAGTATAAAAAAAAGAAAATAAAAAAATAAACAGAAGGTTTTAGCTGGAGGCACTTTCACTAGAGCTGGTCCCATTGTGTGAGAAGCACCACTGCAATGCAGAGATGCACAGTAACAGTGAAGCTGGTGGCTTGAATCCTGAAGGCCTTGATGGGGAGACGTGGTGGTGGAGGGGAGCAGCAGACCAGAGAACTGCACTGGCTGCAAGTGAGTGAAGGGAACTCAGTCCTCCCTTGGGAGTCTCTGATTGGCATGGTCCCATTTTGGAGTCAGACAGGATAAACACAGAAGCATAACTGCATCTGGCTTCAAGCAGACTTGTGAAAATTTCTTGGACTGACTCCCTCACCTGTGTGTGGTCTAATAGCCAGCACTGAGATTTACCTAAATATATCCCTAACCAACCCCATCTGCCCAGCATACACAAACTTGGGGGAAGACACCCTGTGTTTAATCAGCTTGGTATAAAGGGGCCAGCCTGCCTCACCCCTTCTTAAACTCCAGAAGTCACTAGCAGATTGGGAAATGCAGCAAACAGCAGAAATCCCTAGCCAACATGTTTCAGCATAATTATAGCCAGTACAGGAAGTGCCAGGGACACCACTACTCACTTGTCCAAAAGATACTAGGAACATGACAAGAGGTAGAAGCAAAAGGTAGTCTCATGCCTCTTTCTCCAACCCAAGCATTACTTGTCCAGGAGATATAAACACAGAAGAGAGCAGGAGCCTGAAACCTGTAGTTTCTGAAGTAACACCAATCGATATAAAGAAACAACTTGGTGAAACTATAAAGAAACTTAAAACAAAAACACTATTGCAAGTAATGGAAGATATAAGAAACGTAATAAAAGAATTGCTAAGCACCTTGCAAGAAGATACAGATGGAAGAATGGAGGAGCATAGAAAAAGGAGGGAAACCTTCAATGAAAAATATTACAAAAAATAGAATACTTGAAACAGATCCAATGAAATGACCAGAAAATTAAAAACTCCATTGAAAGCTGGCAAAACTGCTTGAAAGAAACTAAAGATAGACTATCATATCTTGAAGACAGGTTTGCAGCTTGTGATTGTGAAAGGAAAGATCTCTTAAAAATAACAAGGAATAAGGAATTAACAATACGAAGGCTAGAAGATGAAAAGAGGATCTCAAACAGAAGAATATAAAATGTGAGTGAAGAAGCAGGGGTAAATACAAATGAACTACAAAGGCTATTTACAGAAAGAATTAAAGAAAACTTCCCAAGAATAGGAAAAGTAAATGATATTCAGATAAATGAGGCATACAGAACTCCAGCCAGCTATAGGCAAAACTTATCTATACAAAGCATATAATAATCAAGATCACAGAAATTCAACATAGAATATTAAAATCTGATAGAGAAAAGAAACATATCACCTATAAAGGAAAACTCATCAGAGTCACAACAGAATTCTCAACACAACCCTTCAAATCAAGAAGATCTTGGAGTGAAGTATTCCAAGCCCTGAAAGAAAATAACCTCCAACCCACATTAATATACCCTGCAAAATTATCTCTCAAAATTAATGGAGAAACAAAATGCTTGCATGACAAAGAGGAACTGGGGGGAGTTCATAACCACCAATTCAACCCTACAAAAAATGCTGAAAGACATTCTAGAGAGGGAGAGGAAAAAGACCATGGTTTCAAGAACAGTGGTAGAGGGGGCACACTGAATGGGGCAGACAATGGAAGAAGGGGAAAAGCAGACAACCAATGTCAGAAAAATAGCATGGCAAAGATGAGGCAGAGAAAGTTGGTCATAATCACTAATATGAATGGTCTTGATACACCAATAAAAATAAACACAGGCAGAGTGGATCAGGAGATAGGTTCCATCAATATGCTCAATATGAGAACTATAATTAACCTGAAAAAGTGTTCATAGACTGAAAGTCAAAGATAACAAAACAATGCTCTATATGATAAGGAACCAGAAAATTGGGGGTAGCTTGCCCATCAGCTGCAGATTAGTTGGAAAAACATGACACATTTGTACAATGGAAAACTACTCAGCTATAAGGAAAGAAAACCTTGAGGCTCTTGTAGGTAAATGGATACAACTTGAAATCATGCCCAGGTGTAAAAATGTTCATAATCACTTAGGTAAATATCAGGTTGCCTCCCTGATTTAAAAACAAAATAGTTAGTGAGATTCAAAATGTACAATGTACTCTGTGAAAATGAAAGAGGAGGAATTGTATAAAAATGAAGGCTGTGGCCATTGTTAATTTTGTATCATGATTTGAAACCCATATTGTTTTCATAACTCAGTTTAGTTTGGTTTTATTCTGTTCCAGTTTATCTACTTGTACTAAATGTGATTGCACGGACAGGTATCCCTAAGATAGCAGGATATACTATGGTAAACATTTTTTATTTTCTATTAAGTTAATTTGAAGCCCTGTATTGCTTTCACTCTTTTTTGAAGCTATCATAATATGTCTTTCTTTGCTATAGATGAACATAATTTGATATACAATAATATCAAACATAAAAAATAGTATAAAACCATTCAAAAGAATGAAAGAAATTACTAGGCATTCTGAACTGAATAACAGAGAATGATCAATGGCTACTATAATGTCTCATTTTCAATTAAAAATTTGTTTATATTATCACATATATTAAAATCCCAATAAGACATAACATGATAGAACTGATGGTAATAGAAGAATAAAAGCATGGTAGAACTTCAAAGCAAGACAATATTAAATCAGCAATGGCTGTCATAATGTTTTGTTTTCTTCAAAACAGCTATTTGAACCCTCACACATTATAAAGTCAAACAAAACACAATAAAACCATTCCAACTGATGAATGAAAACATTAAAAAGCTTCAAATCTATGTAATGGAGAATCATGACTACCATAAAATCTTATGTCCTCTTACAAATTCTCATACTAGGGAGATCATACGATATTTTCACCTGTGAGTTTGCTTTCACTCTCTTGTCTTGACTGATGTTATTCTAATCTATTTTGTTTGATCACTGTCTTGTTTCAACTGATTTTATTCCAATCTGCTTTGTCTGATATTATCAAGTCTGAGGGAATAGGCAACTACTTCGAAGATGATAAGATTCACTGTGATATCCATTCAAATTTCACTATTATCTTATTTTTAAGTTCTATAATGTCCCCAATGTTTTGTTTTTATTGATTTTGTTCTATACTGTTTTTGTCAATTTTATTATGCCTGATAATATGGGTAATTCCTATGATGGTAACAAGAGGCATTATGGTAACCATTGTTGATCACCTTGTATTTTGGTTTTAAGTCATGTACTATGTCCATGTTTTTGTTATGGCTGACTCCATTTTGTTTTGTCTCATTTGCTTTTATTCTTTTCAAAATAAAAATATTTTGATTAAGCCTTATTTTGGTAATTGCTTTTGTATATCATTCCCCAATCCTGTCTGAAGCTTTTTATGCAGAATTTCCCTCTCTCCTTACATTTCAAATCCTTGGTTTGGCTAATTTCACCTCATAACAAATTATTTTGAATTTACAATGGCACTGAAATTAGTTTCTGTGCCGAATAAAGGGATAATTGTGTTCTATGTAGAATTTAATCTCAGTGGTTGATTTAATATTTCTGTTTATCTTATTTAAATATAATTTTTATGTGAGATGTGTAACTATGCTTACATTTGTTTTGTATTAATAACCTACATAAATATTCTATGAAATATTATTTTTCTCTTGTTTATTTCTTCTATGTTTAGAATTTGTGATAATGTGAAAATAGTTTTATTTACAATATTTTGTGTACTAAATATTTCAAAATAAAACAGAAGAGGAGAAATCTTATTTGTTTCCTTTGGAAATTTGTGTGAACTGCTTTTCTTCAAGTTGTGAGTTTTACTATATTTTTAACAAATTAATCTGAAATCATTTATATTTTTATAGAGATTTTCTCTAATCTATCAAATTGACTTGATTTCTATGTTTGATATTCAATTGATTTGTGATGTTTCTCTTTTACCTTAATTAATATTCTGTTTTTATATTTAATTGGTGTAATTTAGGTATACATGATTATCACATTCATGATATGAATTATGTGCATGACATATCTTAGCCCCTATTCCCTTCATATCCCTTCAAATCCTCTTCCCCTCACTATTGAGAAAACTTTGTTTTAATTTTATCCTTTTTTTCTTAATGTTTTTACCTGGTTCTCACCTCCATTCACATTTACTTTTGAACAATTTCTTCCCACTTCACAATATCTATTATATATTTACACTTTCAGTTTTCACATCATGGATGCAATGCAACATTCACACATATGTGTTCAATTAATGTTACATAAGACAATGGTTGCAAGATCCATCCACTTACCTTCTTTAAGATTATCTACATTTATCTACTAGAATAAGTAGTATTTTTTAACTTAGAAATATTTAATAAGCAAAATTCTTAAATTAAAACTTTTGATTTTAATCTTTTTAATATCTTGCTAGTTAAATAAAGCTATTTCTTAAACCATTAACTTATACACTTCTATTGTTGAGTATATTTTTTCTATATGTAGATACAATTTACATATAGAATTGCATATACAATTTACATACTGCATATACAATTACATATTGCATATACAAATTGCATATACAATTTACATATAGAATTATATATACAATTTACATTAGAATACAATCTATCCAGTTTGTAGGAAGAAGGCATGCCATATTTCACTACATGGTACACTGCATAATCTTTGTCAGTATATTTATGGCATAAAAAAGCCATGCTAATTAGGTTGTGAGCCTGAGTCATGCATCTGCCACAAAATATATCAGAATACTTACAGAAAAGGGGTCATAGTGTGCCATGATACTATAACAAAATTAAACTATTTCCAAAGTGGTAATTATTGTATATGAAAATCTTCAGTCTCAGTTTTGTGTTTCCCCTCTGCCTCATCACTACATTTGGAGTTTTAATAACATTTAATTGTATTAATTGAATATTTCAATATTACATGGCAACAATGTGTCATACTATTTATTTTTTCACTCACATCCAAATAATACTGGGCTAATTTTATGAGTTCTTTAGACAAGTGAATTATATCTTGCCTATAATACATAATAGAATGCAGCTCTATGTTTCTGACTTTCCTTTATGTTATTGTATTTTGTCTTCCTAGTTCATCTGACTTGTGGAAAAGCAGAAAAAGAAATCTGCTCATTGAGATTATACTCTGCTGAAAGCAGATTGTATATGTAAGTCACATATATTCCCTAAAGCAAACATAACATTGGTGCCTGACCTATGTCAAGAAGAGTATAGAAGCAAAAAGTAAGGATATGTGAAATTTATGTCATTAAAGTGACCAAGTATATTAACAGAAATGATGAAAGGAGGTTAATAATACTCTATTTTAAAATCCATGATGTATATTAAAATAAGAAAATGGAGGTGTGGGCTTTTATTCTTTTGGAAAATATCATTTTTAGTTGTTTTAGAAAAAAATCTAATAACATATTTTAAAGGAAATATCATTCATTTCAGTAAATGTGATATGAAAAAAATTATTAAATTAGTACCTGCATAATAATGACATCTTTGCTTTTCACGGTATTTTCCATTTCCATGATGAATGGGACAATAGAAAAAGAGATGAGAATTTCTCCACAGGCATGCACTTACTTGTATGAATGAAAATCTCGAGGGAGCCAAGAGCCTGCAGGTGAGTTAGGACCACGCAAGCTGAGTCCCAGTGCCACCAGGCTGGCAACTGGAGAGTTGAAGACCTGCACTCCCGGTGATTGAGTTTCTAGCAAGCTACCAGGGACACTGGACTGAGCCCTGGAAGTTCCATGGCCTATGTGAACCACACCCAACAGTCTTCTTTCAGTTCAGGAGGCAGAGACCATGTGGGGGTCTCTTGGCCCTATTGGTCTGGCTGGGGAAAGCTTCAGACCCACTCTCCCAGCAGTTGAGTTCATACCCACAGCCCTAGGACAGGGGAGTGAGCCCCAGAGGTTCCCTCAGTCCCAGTTCACCAAGCCCAGGTTCTGCCTTTCAATTTATGGAGCCAAGAACCTGTAGGTGCCCGAACTATTCCAGGAGCTGAGGGTGCAGGAGGGGATTCACCACACATGCAGAGGAAGCTTTGGAACACTGTACAAAGCAAGGAAATATAGAAAAATGATAAAAGGAAAGACCAAAAGGCAGGCTCAAATCACCAGCCCATCGCAAGAAAGCCTAGGGGGCATGTACATAGAAGAAAATAGAAGCTATACACCTGAAATGACTCAAATGACATCAACTGAAATACAGAAGCAACTACGTGAAGCTATGGAGAAAAGCATTCAGAAATAATTGCCCATGTAAAAGAAGAAATGATAAAAGTAGTGAAAGTAATAGTAAACACATCTAGTGAAAAATGCAACTAAAAAATTAGAGAAACAAAAAAAGAGATAGAATCCCTGAATGAACACTATAAGAAACAAACAGAATACATAAAGCAGACTTACAGAGACATACAGGAAATCAAAAATTCTATTGAAAGCTGTCAAAA
>PVJX010038999.1:5823-16051 GCA_004027295.1 Dolichotis patagonum
TTCCAAGCAGGGCCATTTGGCAGACAATCACTTTCCTGGGTGGAAACCACAGACTCAGCTACCATGTAATGGACACAAAGTGGGGGCCTCCATGCCATGGTGCGAACAGATGCAGAGGAAAACCTCACCGGCACAGCAATGCCCTCAGAACACTGAACTCAGTCAGGCCAAGAGGAGGAAACTGAGGCTGTTCTTTTGAGATCCCAGAAGAGCCATGCTCAGAGAAGCAGAGGGCCCAGAGTGTGAAGTCAACACGCCAGGTGCCTGTCCCCACCCCTTATTGCCATTTGTCTGCTCACAGGGCTGGTGGTGTCCTTTCCAAGGCTGCCCTTGCTGTTGAGGCTGCCAATCTCCGTCTGTGAGCTGGACTGCGACATTCCCTCAAAGAAGGGCCTGCAGCGAAGAAGTACAGCTGGAGTCAGTGGCCGCTGTGGCTAACTGCAGCTCTCAAGAACTGAGAGTACCTGTTGCTCAAGGCAGATCAACAGCCTGGGCTTCCAGCCCCCAGGGAGGAAGGATGCTATGGGGCCAAAAGCAGGCCTGGGCCGAGGGACTTATGGCTGGTCCTATCAGGATTTTCTCAGTTAAAGGCAAAATCAGTGATCACTGCCCAGGGAGCAGGAGTTCTCAGAAAGCATGAAGGACCATGGTTCCCTGGAACAGGGGAGTGATGGGGGAAGGGGCACAGTGGCCTAGGGAGGAATGGCATCAGAGGCAGCCTGCAGAGAAGCTCTGGGCCTCACTTGAGCTTTGGCTTCGGGGTGCTCAGGATGCTCTCTGTCTCCTCCATTTCGGGACCGCTGTCGCTGGGGTTGTACATCTCCAGACTGTCATACAGTTCATCCAGGTCTTCTTCCACCTCTCGAATTTGCTCCCGGGACACATGCTCTAACCCGAAGCCCACCTACAGACAGAAAAATGATCTTTAAATCTGGGGTTCTGCTTGTTAACAGTGATGGCCGTTGAGCAAGTTCCTTCTTCTGGGCTACATACAAGCAGGCCTCCCTGATGCTACCTCCAAAGGGACGTAGCTCCCCATCACATTTGGTGGACAGACTGACGATGTCCTTCCTGTGATCTACTCCTGAGATCAGGGATGTGGGAGGCCACCTCACCTTCTCAGCTCCTCCCGATATCCACTCCAGGCCCTGCACAGGGAGGAAAGGCTGGGGTCTTCTGTGCCCCTCCCAAGAACAGGCTAAAAGAGGACCCAGGAGCTAGGCTTGTGTGGTCTGTTCTGCCCTCCTCTGTAGCCCAGAAAAACAGCAAGGACCTTCCCTCTCAACATTCTTTATTTCCACCCCCTTTTCAGTCCCTGAGAAGCCTGTGGAAACTGCAATCAAGATTTCCAAAGTCCAGGAGGAGATGGCTTTCCTATCAGTGCTGATTGCTGGCAACTCAAGGGCTGACCACTGATGGACATCTACTCGCGCTTGGTTCACTGAAGGGATACGAGGGGAAATTAAACAAGGGCATCTGGATTTGTCACTGACATCTCCTGTCAACCAATGGCTGGGTGTAACTGGCTACCTGGCTCTGAACACTGTGACACTTCCTGTGCTTCATGTGGAACCCCTCTTCTTTCTTCAAGTTGATCTCTTCCTTAGTTTCCCTCTCCTCGGGGCTCTGCTAGGCATCCCAGCCGGGCAGGAACCATGATGCTAGAACCCTGACTTCTAGAGGCTGTGCAGGAAAGGCATCCAAGGATTCTACTTACCATTACCCTCGGAACTAAGGGGTCATACCTCATCAGAAACTTTGAACCGCTTCAGGAGGGCCACAAACTTCTGTTTGATGTTGGGTTGCTGTGGGGAAATATTGTGTAACTAGTTCTCAAACAGCTACTTGTCTCAAACAGCCCCAACTCAACAGGGACAGGCCTGTGCACGGTGAATTCCAGTGCAGCTCCCAGGGACTGGGTGCAGCTGGGGGCAAACGGCGGTCCCATCTGTCCCTAGCTCCTCACCCACACCCCGGTAACTCCCAGATATGCACCTCCAGCCCATCCCTTGTTCTTCTTCTTCAGATCTGGGGGACATTAATGAGTGCTCTGTACACACACACACACACACACACACACACACACACACACATTTCAGAATTGCATTTGCCCTCTTCCTACCTCACTGTGACCCCAGGTAGCAACACTGCTCACCCATCCATCACTGAGTCCAGACCTGGAGCTTTCCCTCCCGGCCTCCAGCTCCTGCTGGCTAACTCCCACCTCTTGTCTCTTCTCCCTCAGCATCACCACTGTTGCTTATGTCTAGGTGCCATGCCTTCTTTTTCCTCACATTTTTCTGGGACCACTGCAACGCTTCCTCCCCAACACTGGCCGGTGTCCAGTCTCATTTCTTCCAGAGTCCCCTGTGGTCTTTCCAGAGGCAAATCTGACCACATTACTCTGATTTGTCTGTCTGAGCTGCCCCCTTGTGGATGTTGGGCCTGTTAAGTCCGAAGGCCTGTCCTGACTGCTTTCAATAAAAATTTCTCCCAAATCCACTTAGTAAAGTTTGATTTTTTTTTTTTTAAAAGAAAGAGTCTCACTTTGTGGTTTAGGTTCATCCTGAGATGAGTCTGTGTCATTAGACATTTGAGCTCCTGGATGGCACAGACCAGCTTCCCTGATCTGTCTCCTGCTCTGGACCTAACACTTAGCTTGTGGCCATAAGAAGTTCTACTTAAATGTCAGGTTCACATCTGGGGATAGGAACAACTGACTTACAAGTAACACTGACAGCCCTTTAAGAGAGGGTGGGAAGGGCATGTGCAACAGAAAAAACAAACAAACAAACAAACAAACAAACCCCAAAACCTTCAGTTTATAGTGAAAGAGAAGGAAGGAGCTAAGTGTTTAGGATACCAAGCTCTTCGTGTGGAAAGAAGACTGCATACAGATAGGAGAAAGTAAAAGACAATCATGAAGCATGATAGCATGAAGCATGAAGCATCCAGAAACAGACTGGAAAAACCTGGCAGAAGCTCTGGAGGAGTGGGTGTTGGTGGGGACACTGGGTGACACTATGGAGGGGCCACAGGAAAGGGTGACTTAGCCCAGCAGCAGCCTCTGGGGAGAAATCAGGGCCTCCTGCGACTACAGAAGAAAGAGAAAAGTGCACATAATAGGGAGACCCCTAGGCCATTCTTCCTTCTCCAAGTGACATGGAGGGAGAGGCTGGTCTGGGAGAAGTGCCATCCAGGAGGCTCAGCTACCTGGGGCAAAGGAGTTCTCGTCTCCCCAGTCACTGATGTGAAGGGCAATCAAAGCCACAGTCTGCAAGGTTTACAAAGAGGCCCTATGACCCCTGAGGTTGACTGCAGAAGTGACGATGCTGTTCTATGGTGGGACACTAGGCTCGGAAACATCTTTGGAAAGGCTGATTTATGTTTCACCCCAAAGAGGACAGAAACCTTGCTCTCAGGGTGCCAGCCCCCAGGTTGGCTCTGCTCCCAAGAAAACCAGAGTATCTCTGGGGAAAAGGAAACTGGGAATGTCTTTCCTAAAAGCTCCCAGCACTTCTGACTCTTGCCACTCTTTGCACAGGATCTCCAGGGTCAGTAAGAGGACACCAAGAAGCGCAGGTTTTAGCTTCTTAGTCCAGGGCTCTCTTCATAGGGACTCCTGAAGAAAGGTAATCCAAAGGCCTCTGTGCTCCAGGGTTATGAGTCCATTACAGTAGGAGCTACATCTAATGCAATTAAGCCTTATCAAATCCAGGGTTCATACACACCCCAAGGACTAGCCTATTATTTCTGGGGAGGTTCTACAAACGAGTAAAACCAGCAATACTATTGAGAGCCATCTTTCTTTCTATAATGGATGGTACTGTATTTGAAGCAATCACCTGGAAAGAGGGGAGGGACAGGGTGTCTGAGGTGCTCTGTTTCCTGACAAAGTATTTTACCTGTTCCAAATTCTGGAACAAGGGTTCCCAGCCTTTCTTCTATCTGTGAAACCCAGAGCTGTAATGCCTTGTCTGCCACAGGAGCTCCCTATCACACCAATTCTTTTTAATTTTTTGCAGTGCTGGAGAGCAAACCCAGGACCTCATGCCTGCTAGGCAAGCACTTTTTCATTGAGTACATCTCTGCCATACGAGGTCTGAATGGACCCCTCCTCTCCTTCCCTAGGCTGAGAATCTCAGCTGTGTCACACCCTCAACCTGAAGCTCACCCTCGTGATGGCTGATGTCGAGGTGAGTTTCCTCCGGGTCTTCTTCACTTTCCGTAGATCCTCATCTTCATAGAACAGGTCCTAAGTAGGAAGGGAATAGAATGAGACTTGCAGCAGGGTACACGCCTATAATCCCAGCACTTGGAAGGCTGTGGCAGATCACCCAGCCTGGGCTACATAGTGAGTACATGGTCAGCCTGAACTACATAGAGAGGCCCTGTCTCAGAAACAAAAACCCCAACAAAATTAAAACAAAATGATACAAACAAAAAGAATGAGGCTTGGAAATCTCATGAGCTTCTATATGTTCCAGAGGAGAGCTGTGGGAAGTACCTGCCCGTGTAAAGGATCATCACTGCCTTCTTGCTCTGATGAAAAGCTCTCCTCCTCTTCCTCAGAATAGTTGTCAATATCAGGAGAGCGATCTGGAACAGACACCACAGTAAGGTGGCTTTGCCCTGGGGAGAGCTGGTCTAAGAGACTTTGACAGATGGGGATCAATACAGTTGGACTGGAGGGGAGGGCCATGGCTATGATTCCGTCTGCAAGCTTCTTTTGCCTGGTAACACTGCAGGTATGTCTTGCTCAGCTCTTCCAAGGTGGTGATCAGGGCACGGGCTCTCTTATATTCTACAAGGTCTCCAAACACTGTACACATCTTACCAGACAGCTTGGACTTGATTCCTTCATGGTCAATGGGTTGGCTGGACAGGGAGTAGATCTTTATTTCTGCCACAGGCACGGACACGTCCTTTACATTGCTGTGCAGGCCAAGCACCAGGGCGCCCTCATTAGGGTGCTGCATCACCTGCCAGCAAAGAATGTGGTAGAAACACCTTGCCACATCCAGCAACAGCGCTGTCATTTCCACAAACCCAAGGAATGTGCAAGCCAAAGGCAATGACATTCTACAGATATATTTTCCTTCTCACTTCTAGACCAGGGCCCATTATTCTCCTAATCCCTTCAGAGTTTAACTTTAAAACTGCCTCTAACCCAGCAGCCTCAGATACTCAGGTGGTAAGGTAAGAAGATCGGTTAGATCATAGGAGTTCAAGGCCAGCCTGGGCTGTGCAGCAAGACCTTGTCTCAAACAAAAAATGGTGGGCATGGTGACACACACCTAAGAGTTCCAGCTACTAGAAAAGCTGAGGCAGGGGACTGCACCCTAGGCTTACTCACCAGTACTGCAAACAAAACAAAACAACACAAAAGGACACCAGTCTATAGAAGTACCAGTGCTGGTCAGGGACCACTGTGTGCTTAAAGATAACAAGCCAGCCCTGAGACTGAAAGTGACTGCTCTCTGGGAGTGGTGGTTCACACCTGTGATCCCAGTACTTTGGGAGCCTGAGGCAGGAGGACTGCAAATTTGAGCCCAACCCAAAATGGGTAATTTAGTGACTTACTGAGATTTACTCAAAATAAAAAATAAAAAAGGGCTGGGGATGCAGCTCAGCATGAAGCCCCTAGGTCCAATACCCAGTACATCAACCAACCAACCAAGCACAAGAAACAAAAAACTCAAAAACCCAAACCAATCCAAAGGATCCAGCTAATCTCTAGTACCACGTGTTGGCTTAGATCCTTCACAAAGAAACTAGTTCTCAAGACTGAGTGAGGCCAGGCCTATAAGCAGTGGGCAGCTGTCTCTGGCAATTAAAAAAAAGAGCTATAGATCATGGGGGAATAGTGGAGCTTAACATAGCCAGGGAAATGGTTGTTGATATTAATTCACTTCTTCTAGTCCTTCACTGTGATCTCACAGTGTTTTTCCTATTTAACAAAGTACAACACATATAACTATAATAGTGTATATGTGTGATAACTAAAAGTGTGTGTGTGTGTGTGTGTGTGTGTGTGTGTGTGTTTCTGGGAATTGAAGCCACTAAGCTACATCCCCAGCTCTTTTGTTTACATTCTGAGTCTGGGTCTCATTAAGTTGCCCAGGCTGGTTTCATTCATCCAAAAGTTGTATCTTAGCCTCAGCAGCTGAGATTTTAGCTGTGTGCACCATGTCTGGCTAGAAATGAGTTTTAAAACTGGCTTGTGCCTGGTGTGGTGGTGCAAGCTTATAATCCCAGCACTTGGGATGCTGAACCAAGAGGATTGCTGTGAATTCGAAACTGGCCTAGGCTACATAGTGAGTTCAAGGCCAGCCTGGACTACAGAATGAAACCTTGTCTCAAAAAAACCCCCCAAAACAAACAAAAAACTCCCCCAAAACCCTCCACACAAAATATTTTTCATAAATAAGTACAAAATGTCTATTAATTTTATAGTAGGAAATTCTGGTAGACATTGTCTTAATATTAACCAAATGATAAAAGTTGTAACTGCTAATAAAGGCACAAATTGACACTACCTGCACCGAGGCTACACTGGGAAGAACAGTACTATTTGGGTGATAATTCTGCCAGAAATACACAAACTGAACCTAATCTTGAGACAATACTAAATGAACCCATATTGAGGAACACTCAATAAAGTAACTAGCCTATACTCTTTAAAAACATCAAGGTCACAAAAGACAGGAAAATCTGGGCACTGCTATAGACTGAACAGTAGAGACATGGCAACAAAATGAGACTTCAATATCCAGGTTACATCCTGGGCTCTTACAAGGTCACTGGGCACCTTTAATCCCAGGATGGGAGGCTGAGGCAAGAGGATCACAAACTTGAGGGCATCTTGGGCAATTTAGTGAGGCCCAGTCTCAAATTTTTTTTTTTATTTTACATTTTTTTTTTTGTCTTTTTGACACAGGGTCTCACTATGCAATTCAGGATGGCCTTGAATTACCTTTAAAACCCAGGCTGGCTTCCAACTCATAGTGATTTTCCTGTCTCAGTCTCCTGGGATTACAGGCACTCACCACTGTACCCGGCTCCCTGTCTCAAATTTAAAAAGGGCTGGGATGTAGCTCAATGGTAAAGCACTCCTGGGTTTAATCCTCAGTACTCCCCCACGTGGCCCCATCCAAAAAAGGTAAAATTAAACACCTTCCAGCAGCTTAGGGAAATCATTTGCCGAGTGGAAACAGGAGGCCCGGTGCTGTTCCTGGCTTTCCAAATTACAGGCCAGCATCTTGAGATCGTGTTCTGCTCACCTCTGCCATGTTGATAAGTCCCACAGCCAAGGTCTTATAGCCCAAGATGGTCCGGTTCTTGTATCGCTTCCTCCTTTGCAACATGATCTGCAGCTTGTTGGCATCTCGCTTAAGGAAATGAGGGTACTAAGGAGCACAAGCAGATTCCAACAATTACTAAGCAACTAGGACCTTGGGGGTTTGGGTGCTGCCAAAGGACAAACCACCCTTTCATGCTTTGGTTTCTTTTGCTTTTGTAAACCAGGGCGGTCAAGGTGAGAAAAAAGCACCAGGGGGCTAGTTTTGCTCACTCCCAGCTTTTCCTACAGCTTGGGATCCACAAACTGTCTGTTTCTTTGCTATTTGGTCAGGTGTTTTCTCTGTGTGTCTTGATGTGGGACGGGAATGACAATGACACACATACTAGGAGGGATGAGGAGAAGGATGAAGATTACCATGTGGGGCAAGAGGAGACTGGAGGTGATGCAGCCACCTGGGGTAGGTGCTGCAGATCACTAAGGAGAGGGGATGGGCTGAGCATGGTAGGGAAGAGGGAACAGCAGGTAGCTACAACATCGTCTTAGGTAAGAGAAAGGGAGACTGAGCCATGCCCCAGGTCTCGGCAGCCTATCTGGTGTCAGCACCCTACTGTAACTGGCTAAGGCACTGTGCTGGCCGTCTAGGCTATCCACAGACCTCGAAGCTATAGTTGAGTCTGGCTGCTCTTGGAGAAAACAGTGTCCGAGTTTAAGGGTTGTTCGGGGATTAGATTGGGAGTGATACATTAGAGTCCTAAGACTTAGAAGATTCTCACCTGAAGCGAAAAAGTTAATTGTAGCTCTGTTTCCACCAGACCACTAGCCGGAAGGATGATCTCATTGGAGCGAAGAATTCTTTTTGAGCCCTAAAATGAAGAAAAACATTTGTTAAAGCTGTGCCAAGAAATATCAGACCAAAAGAACCATGAACGTCTAAACCCTACATACATTCTTATGGGCCCAAATATTTCACTGGTTTTTGTTGTACTTACCTGAATCAAGACACTGCCACTGGTAAGATGTTACATGCATTATGCTGTAAGAAGATGGCATCTTCATCGAGGTATAATTCAAATGCCACACAATTCACCCACATTGAGTGAACAATTCAATGGCTTCAGGTGTATTCGACAGTTTTCCAACCATCATCTCAGCATCAGAACACTCTCCTTGTCCCACATAGAAGCTCCACATTTTTCAGCTGTCACTTTCCCCAGCCTGCCTATCCCTCAACCACTTGCCCTAGGCAACCACTAATGTACTTTCATACTCTTTTAAGATTTGCCTGTTCTGAACATTTCATGCAAATTGAATCACAGTATGTGGTCTTTTGTGACTGGCTTCTTTCACTTCACTTACTAGCATAAGGGGGTGTGTGTGTGCGTGCACATGCACGTTTTAATTGTTGGGGGCTGATACAGCGTCTTGTCCGTGCTAGGCAAACACTCCACCACTGAACTACACTCCCAGCCCTTTAGCTGTGACATATGTGAAGGTTTTGAAGGTTGATCTATGCTGTAGAGCATGGATGTACTTCACTTTTTCATGAATATACCATATTTCATTTATTGACTCATCAGTTGATAGGCTTTAGTTGTGCTGTGGTTTAGATGTAAAGTGTCCCCCAAAAGTCTCAAGTATTTGGATGAAGAATAGCTCATGAGGTGCTATACTCATTAGTGAATTAGTCCACTGAAGAATTTATAGCTGATTTGCTCTTAGGAGGTGGGACCTGGTTAGGAGTTCCTCCCTTCTCACTTTGCTTCCTGGCTGCCATGAGTTTTTCTCTGCCATGTCCCTCTGTCAATCAACCATGGACTGCATCCTTTAAAAACCATGAGCTGAAATATACCTCTCCTCCTTAAAGTTGTAGGCGCCATGTAGTGTCCAAAAGTAACTAATACAGAAATGTGGTACCAGAGTAGTGTTGTCACTGTGACTATACCTGATCACTGAAGTTCAGAACCCTTTGGAACTGGACTTAGAGAGGATTCTAGAAATGTTAGGAGATTCAGGCTAGAAGTTTTAGCAAGTTGTGAACAATGCTCGATGGGTGATACTGGTCAGAGCTTAGAAGACTAGAATGCTGACAGGAATGTAGAGAGTAAAGAGCAGGCTCAGGAGAAAATGAGGACCTATGGGAAACTGGACTAGAGGCTACACATTTCATTCTGGCAAGGAATTTGTCTACCTTTTGTCCATATCCCAAGACTTTGTGTGAGGCCAAATTCAAGCAGGATGAAATAACTGATCTGACAAAGGAAATTTCAAAGCAGCAAAATGTTCAGGCTGTGGCACAGTACTGCTGGCTTTTAGCTAAGTCTACAGTGAGGATCAGAAGAAAAAAAGCAGAAGTAAGTTATTTGTCAATTCTTCTTTTACCTGGGCAAGTATTTCTGGTTTGAATTTCTCCATAGCTTTCCCTATTTGCATATTTATTTCATTTGATATCATTTCAGAACTTTCAGGTGTATGTCTTCTTTTTTCTTCTATGTACACAGCTTCTAAGCTTTCTTGGGGAGGGCTAGGGCTTTGAGCCTGCCTTTTGGTCTTTCCTTTTGTCATTTTTCTATATTTCCTTACTTTGAGCAGTGTTCCAAAGCTTTCTCTGCATGTGTGGAGAATTACCTCTTACACCCTCAGTTCCTGGAGGAGCAGTGGCTCCCCCACAGGCTCTTGGCTTCCTCACAGGGTCCTAACTCCCCTCTGTGGGCTCTGGGCTCCCTAAGTTGTAAGGCGAATGCTGGGTGTGGCCACCCCTGAGCCTGTGGAATCTCAGGCAGGCCAGGCCACCGTGCTTTGTCCCAGGCAGGTCTCCAGGAGGTTCCCTGCGACTGAAGGGCCTACAGGTCCCAAAGAGTCAGGCCAGAATGTTGGTTTCTGAAAAGTTCCCGGTCCCAAACAGACCTGGCCAAGATGCCAGTCTCC
>PVJX010039000.1:0-15997 GCA_004027295.1 Dolichotis patagonum
TATACTATTGTGTTATGTTTGATATTATTGTAATTGAAACTATGCTCAACTATAGCAGAGTAAGAGATATGGCGTTAGATACTGTTGATGTCCAGTTGACTTAATGTAAAGTACTGTGTTGCCTATGTTGTCCTCTTCTGATCTGCTCTGTACTGCCCCCTTTTGTTTTATTCTCTTTTAAATTAAAAAAAAAAAAAAAGATCCTGTTTCAAAAAAGCAAAAGCAAAAACAAAACAAAACAAAAACCAAAAAACCCAAAGTGTTAAGTACCAAATTCCACAAGTTTCAAAGAAGTCAAATACCAAAGTATGACAATATTAGAGTTGTTTTATTTTCCCTTCTTTTTCTTTCCTCCCCTCCCTCTTCTCTTTCCCCTATATTTCCATTTTTGGTGCTTGTCTTTTCCACTGAACTATGCCCCCAGCCAGATTTTTTTCTTGATGAAAATCTAATATACTTAATTACCTTCAGTGTTTGTACTGTTGAGCACTGTATAATTTAAGTCTGGAAGGGAGAAAAGGGGAGTGGAAGATAACAAAAAATTAAGATGTATTATGTATGGGTACCAACTGCCCAAGGTGAATATAATCATTATGTACTATAAACATATACTAATAAAAATAAAAATCTGGGGCTGGGGATTTAGCTCAGTGGCATAAGCGCCTGCCTGGCAAGTGCGAGGTCATGAGTTCAATTCCCAGCACCAAAAAAAAAAAAGCTTGGGTTATTTTTTTAAATTAGATTTTGTTGGTACATTTTAGACATACATAATGATCACATTCATCATAGAGAATTTGTACCTGTACAGGATACAGCTCCCCAGCCCCCTCCCCATTCCCCTAATCAAGTTGTGGTTATTGTGAATGAGGGAACTTGAATGTTCTCTAATAACTTCTAAGTTTGCTAAGAAATTTAAGTCTCCTGCTGAATTTTAGTAGTTGAATCTAGGCCACTGGAATCTCCCTTCAGTGTGGTATTTTTTTTCTCTGCGTAAACTTTTATCCCACTAATAGTACTACACAGTTACCATAGCATTTGGTAGTTCTGAGATTCTGTACAGTCATGTCTGCTCTGGCTCTATTAAGTTAAATGAGAACAGATTTAACCCTTTGAAAGAATTTTTGTGTTAACCCAAAAAAGCAGTCTTTAGTAATTTTTTTTTTTAAATACTGGGGATTGAACTCAGGGCCTTGCACATGTTAGGCAAGTGCTCTTCAACCAAGCTGCATCCCCAGCTCCTTTTCTTTTTTGAGACAGGATCTCACCAGGGTCCCTAGGCTGGCCTGGAACTTGTGACTCTTCTGCCTCCTCTGCCTCAACCTTCCATGTAGCTGAGATTGTAGGTCCCCATCTGTAGGACAGATTGTATACTCTGTCCCCTTCTGAGCTTTAACATAGCAATTTCACCATCTGGTTAATATTTTATTTTTAGTTTTTGAGACAGGCTCTTACTGGGTAGTTCAGGCTGGCCTTAAACTCAATGTATATCCCAAGGTAGCCTTGAACTTAGTGCCATCCTCCTGCCTCAGCCTGCCACAAGTGCTAAGAGTTCCAGGGATGCACCATTATGCCCAGTTCATCGAATTTTTATGATATTCCTCTGCAGTATGCACCATCTTTGTCATGTATTAAAAATGAACACCAAGTCAGTGTTCCACATTTTTTTTTCCTTTTGCAGTACTGGGGATTAAACTCGGCATCATGCATGCTAGGCAAGCACTGTACCTCTGAACTACATCACCAGCCCTTCCCTTCTGAAACATTTTAGTCAAAGTAATATTGCTTCAATTTTTTTTTTTTTTAAGTGTCTTGCTTTGGAGTTCAGGCTGGCCTCGAACTCATGGCAATTGTCCTGTCTCAACCTCCCAAGTCCTTAGAGTGCAGGCATGAACCGCCATGTCTAGCTTTATTCCTTCAAACTTTACCTTAATGTCTGAAATTTCAAAATAGAAATTTGTGATTAGAAATGAATCAGAAGAATAGACAGTATTTTTTTTCTTGGATCTATACCCTACCCATCTTTGTGCTTTATCACTTGGGAAGTGACCAGATTCCTCCCTAAGATTTGATTTAATGGAGAATGAGCATTCAGGGCAGTGAGGGAGAGTCTTTCCTTAATAGTATGTACAAAGCACAGTAAAACCACAGCAGTTAGGAGATAGTTGAAATTTTCCAGTGTGTCTGAGCAGATAAATGGGAGATACAGCTAAGATGGTGATACAAAAGATGCTTAAATGAATCATACAGCTCCAGTAAAAAGACAAAATGAAACCATTTCATGCTAAGAAATTCATGAGTAGAATGGCATGATTTGCTTTGATATGAAAAGTAGGCTGTCTTCATATTGATAAGGATGTTGTGATGAATTGAGATTTTAAGGCTGCCTTTATCTGTTACTTACATCTGTAAAGTTGTTGAATCCATTATACATTTATTCATCTACTGTCTGCTGACTAAATATTTGTGGGAGACTGAGGGTATAGTTCAGGGGAAGAGAGTTCTCCAGCACCACAAAATGAACTTTTTTTCTTTTGAGGGAAGAGAATGTCAGACTTCTACTCAGGGAAATATAGCTATGCAAGCCCTCTGTTGCTGAGCAACATCCCCAGCCCAGTCTAAATAATTTTAAGTACCATATAAGACTAGTTATTACCTTAATTACCCACTTGTCCATTAGAATAAAGAATCAAAAAATGCAGAGAAAAGGAAAGATACTTTTTCTTTATACAGCAGGCTCTATATGAGATGGTGTCTTACATATTTTTTAACATGATCTTCAGTATTGCAATGAGGTACATACATTTAATGTATTTGAAAAACTACCTTGTACTGCATCCTAGAGAAGCTGTACAGTAAAAGCTTTATGAATTTATTCTGCTAAAAATTTTTAGTGTTCCATAATGTAAATTTTCAAACTTAAAGGTAAAAAGAATATACTAAATCCTTATGTGTCAATCACAGAAAGTATCAGCCCAGGGATCGAACTCGTGACCTCGAGCTTGCCAGGCAGGCGCATAAGCCACTGAGCTAAATCCCCGGCCCAGATCTTTATTTCTTCTACAATTTTGAAGGATAGCCTTGAGGGATATAGTAATCTGAGTTGGCAGTTTTTTTTTCAGGGTTTGAAATACATCATTTCAAGCATTCTTGGCCTCAGCAGTAGTTCGTGTTGAGATATCTGTTACTGTTTTAAATGATTTGGCATTTCTAACCACTTGCAGTAGTCTTTCTTTGTTCTGAGGTTTTGGCAGTTTAATTATGATATAATAATTGTGGAGAGGCTGTTTTTTGGTCATGCCTGTTTGGTGTTCTGAATGCTGCAGTGGTTGTTATCTATATCATTCCACCAGATTTGGGGATATTTGAATAAATAGGTTCTCTGTACCAATAGCTTGTGTTTCTTCACCTTGTAATCAAGGTGTTCTCCTTCCCTCCATACTGGGAATTAAACTCTGGGTTTTTATATGTTATTTTGTGACAAGGTCTTACTAAGTTGCTAAGTTGTCCCAAATGGCCTGTGACCAAAGAGTCTTATATTTATTCTGTTAGTTATTCTTTTAGAAGTTGTAAGTTCTTGTATAATCTTTTTGCTACTTCTTTTTTTATTACTATCTGAATATTCTAGTGTATCCACCTTGTATTCAAGTCTTGATAGTCTTTCTTCTGATTCATCTTGCCTACTGCCCAAGACTTCCAGTTGAGTTTTTTATTTTACTAATTCAGAATTTCATTTCCAAGATTTCTGTTTTGAGTATTTTTCAGAACTTTTCTTCAGTGAAATTTTCTTTCATATCCGGTAAGATTCTGTAATTCATTTAGGTGCTTACTAGTATCTTCTTCTCATTGATTATTTCAGTTATTAGGTTCTTCAAAAATTCTTTGTCTGAAATTGTATCTGTTTTTGTAATAGTTTTTGGAGGCCAAAACTATTTTTGCCTTCTTTTTGTCAAGATTCTTGTGTTTTTGTGCTGACTTTTGCACATCGATTGGGATGCATATCTCTACCACTGCTGTGTGGAGATCTTTTTAGTAAGCAGCTTTCTCTTTGCTTTGTATTGTTGGCTGTAGGTATGTCTCAGCGTGAAAGCACCCACTGAATTTATTGTAAGTACTGGGTTCAATCCCTAGCTAGCACTGCTTTTTTTTCCCCAGCACTGCTTTGCAAGGAGCAAATAACTACTACTAACACCAACACTGAAAGAACCAACAATAAATCAACTATCAACATGTAATTTTAAGTTGTTTTTAAAGGTTCTCTACCATTTCAGTACTCTAGGGAAAAAAAGGGAGAATAATAATGTAGAACAGATTAGGAAAAAAAGAAGAAAAAAAAATAAAGACTTTCTTTCTTTCTTTTGGTGCCGGGAATCAAACTCACAACCTCACGCTTGCCAGGCAGATGCTGTGCTGTTGAGCTACATCCCTGGCTCAAAAAAAAAAAAAACAAAAAAAATAGACTTTAATGATAATATTTACATACAAGGAAAGAAAGTGGAAGGGGGGGGCATAAGACGGGGAAGAAAGAAAGAATGAGCAAAGGGTTATAGTAAACTTGAGTACAGTTAATGAACTAACAGAAACACAGAGTTTAAAAACCATAAGAAACAAGCAAGCTTTGGTATTGTCAGGGGAGGGAATGACAAAACAAGGTAAGACCCTGTGGAAGCAGAAGCAGAAACTAACATACATGCACACACAAAGCAAGGTCTGATCTTCCTTCTTATGTGAGTGTATTCATTCTGGAATCAGTTATTTCCCCTAGCTTCCCCTTGGACACTGCCTGATAAGGGAGTTGGGGGGGTATGTGAAAATCTTTTCTTGTTCACAGTTCTCTTTCTCCACTTCTGTTCAAATAGGAGAAGCCATTTAGGATATTCTAGAGGCTGAACTTTGCCCTTCTGTGGTTGTCAATGAGTATTAGTGCAGATCTGCTTTAGTGACACTGGCGCATGTCTCTCAACTGAGTCTACCCCATATCCAGTGAAGGCACTGGAAAAACCCAAGTTGTCAACCAACTTCTCTCACTGGTATAGTCCATGAACAGTTCTAGACTATGGTCCAAAGCTCGTTATCAGATCATGGTCTTGGTTTGGAGGCATAGCTCATTAATGTCTATACTTTCTCATGTTTACTCTGAGTGCCTCTCAACAGAAAGAAGGGAGTTGAGCATGTAGGGTCTATGCTAAGGGGAGAAGCCATGGTGCCCCCTCCTCTGCTGGGTTTCATGGTGTTCCTAGACTCAGCCCTCCTCCTACTAAAAAACCTTATGTGATAGAGGTCTTTTGCTGTCACAATATTCCACTCCCTGTTTGTTTCCAGCCCTCTGAGACTTCCAGCCTGGAGTTCAGTCTCCCTCATGCAAGGAACTGGAACATTTCCGCCATCCTGTGATTTTAATGTTTCTGTTTCATGTCACCATTCTCCTGGGCTCAAACTATTAAGATTGATACTCATGGACTCCTTGGAGCAAAACAGCTGTTGGTATCCTGGAAATACAAAAAAAATGTGGGTTTTTTGTTCTCCCATATCACCTACTAAAGCAGAGGAAATTACTTAAGATGGTTTCCTGCCCAATTCTAAGTTCATCTCCTGCTTGTTCTACTGAAAGAAGGGCATGTTCTAAGATGACTTCTCAGCCTACCCTGTCTAAATCTGTGTACAAATGCCAAATTTCCTGCCCCTGCTCATTGACTGGAATTAGGTCTCATTTTTCTTAAGACAATTTCTGTCCAATAGCAACGTTAATAGTCGTGAGAGTGTAATTTGGTTTTCTTTTACCATGGAAGGGAGAGAATTTCCTCTCTCCTATTGAGCTGCCATTCATTCAAGATTGGTATTCATTATTTTTGTTTCTTTACTTAGCTTTCTAAATAACAATATTCCTGGGTTTCACCTGATTGATAGTCACTCAAATTGTAGTCCAGCAATTTCCTGTGATTCCTCTGTCTCCTTACAAAGCCATGTACCTGTTAGTTTGGATGAAGATTTTAGAGTGGCCTGTGAATACAGGTTACCTCTAATCTGCCAACTTTTAAGTCTATGATTCTTTTTCTGAGTCAGGTCATTTTTGTTGATTGCATTGGTTGCATGATAAAATTTATGAAGGTAGAACAGTTTTTTTATGATTATGTACTGACTTGGATTTATTTCTTTTGTGTAGAAGGAAATGTACAGTTTACAACTCCAATTCTACCAAAATTCCCTGAAGATGTTCAAGGTATGAAGGTCAATGGGACTAAAATGGATAATAATAATGAAGGACACAAGAATGGCAATGTGAGTAAAGATCTCTTAGCTGGGTCCAGCAAATACCCAGCAGTGGAAGAAATCACGAACAGTGGCAAGATTTCAGAAACCAGAACATTAGATTCAGTAAAGCCTTTAACTTCGGTGGATCCTGAATTAATAGAAGCAACTCCTAGAGAAAAAGAATGTGGAGAATTACAAACTCGGCCTTCTTGGTTGTCATTATTACCAGGGAACAGTGCCATTTCCAAAATGGACAACGGGAAAGAAGAGTTGTGGAAATTAAACCTTGCCTGTGCAGCAGATGACAATCACCAACACATTCTTGGCCACTATAATGAAAAACACAGTTGTACATTTGACAGTTCTATAGCCACAGGAAATGAACATGCCATAAAACCCTTGGAAGAAAATTCTGAAGTTTTATATCTCATACAAAGTTTGTCTAGTCCAGAATCCAGAACAACATCTTTAGTAGGAAAGTGTGGTTTTGAAAGCGGTTTGCGGAAGAGATCTGATGAAAAGACAGATAATTCTTGTTTTGATAAGGATGATCCAAGCAAGAACTTGGCTTCTAGAGAAGAAAATGAAGATCAGTCTTTGAGTCCCAGGAGTGAAAGAACAAAACTCTTTATAAATGCCAGACAACTAGAAGAGGGTTTCAGTGAAAAGAGTTCTGATAAAAAAGAAACTGTTGATTCCCCAAAAGGAAATGTTCATCATAAGTATTGCATTCAAGGCAATAACCATACAGAGAGCTCTAGTTCTTTAATGTCCAGTTCTTTAACCGAAGCCATGGGGATAATACTTAACAAAGATGATTTGAAAATCACTTTAGACATTCAAGGTAAGTTGACAGACTGTGAGGGCCATAAGGAAACTGTTACTAATATGAGCCATCTAGGCAGACACTCCGAAGAAAGCAATTTTTCCTCGTTGGTGCAGATTGAAAAGCCAGAACAGACAAATACTTTAGAGCCCAGTACATTAAATGAAAAGATTTACAATACAGACTCTAACTCCTTAATCAGCTTCCAGAAAAATCTGAAAAGTGATACTCAGTTAAAAGAAACATCATGTAATGATTTTCTGGCTGAAAGAAAATTCCTTGTTAGTTTAATGCCAGAAGATCAGATAAGTGCTGTGTCTAAAGAGATATCAAAAGCTGAAAAAGATACTGCTCAATTACCACTATGTCCAGAACTGGATTATAGATCTGAGTCAGAAGAAGCTGTAAAGCCCTCACATAGTAATATTCCATGTTTAAATGAACAGAAAATTGCCCATGAGATGAGTGAACTTTCTTGTACCAGTGAACTGATTGTAAACAAAGCAGAATGTGAATGTGTTTTAAATCAAGTGTTCCTTAATTCTCAAGATCACGTGAAGTTGCCAATTGATTCCTTTCTACATACAAACAGAGCAACAAGCAAAAATGCCCAACAGAGCCATCATCCTCCATTGGAAAATGGAGCAGATGTCATTGCTGATAACCAAATCATTTCCACTGAGACAGAAGTAAAAGACATCGCTCCACTAGGTGGTGCCACTTCAAACAGTTCCATGGTCAACACCGCACCAGGAAGCCTAGAAAGAAAAAGAGAAAGGACTGATTCAGGAACAGATCTACATTCCAGTTTCCTGTCAGGTGGAAAAGAAGCAGCTGGCTTTGCTCCAGAAGTCTTAGTCACAGAATGTCAAAGGGTTCAATCTCAGGATATCTCTAGCTGTCACTGTGTAAGAAAAAATGTACCAGAAGATAACTCATGTTCTGCTTATATTGCTTTTGAGCCCAGGAAAATCATCCTGAAAGTCAGTGACTCTTCAGGAATAAAATGTGAAAATGCATTTCAGCATAGTGATCACCACTCCGAAGTAACTGAAGAGTTCATGAAAAGTAGTTCTACATCACAGGAGAGTACACTTGATGGGAGAAAAACTGAAGGCAGCTGTACAGAAGCTAAGATCAGAAATGAAATGGCAGCTGGTATCTCAGATAATGGAGCTTCAAATACTACTCACATCACTAGTCACATCGAAGCCAATGAGGAAGGGCTAAATAGAAAGGAACTGTATATACCCAAAGAGACTGTGTTTTGTAAATGTAACATCTCTGATTGTTCTGCACAAAAACGAAACCAATTTTCAAACATTCCAAGTTCTCTAACATTGTCTCCTACTTTTATGTTCTCCACTTTTGAAAACATGAACCAAGCAATTGAAACTCTTGATCAGAAGGCAGAAGTCGTCCTTGATTACCAGAGTAACCAAAGTAGACCAGATCAATATAGATATTATGATAAACTAGCTAAGAAGACACAAGATAGTGACCAGAGAAAGACAGTCACAGACCTTAAAAGAGAAGTAAGCCACAGTGAAAAGGACTTAGGAGTCCATTCAGGCAGTAATAACATAGAGCCTTGTGGTAGTCCAAAGAAAGTTGATTCCAAAAGAGCTGTTGAAGATATTTCTGGTTCTGAAGAGTTCACAGGTAAGAAAAACATTGTCTGTGTAGACCATAGTATAAAGCCCACAGAAGGTGTGCTGGACATGAAAATATCTAGTACATGTGATTGTGGTGCGTGGCAAGATAGACTGCCAATACACAAAACCTTAAGGAGTACCTCAACTCAGAGAGATGAGCTGAATGCTGAATTTATAGGAAAAATCAACCAGGACTCAGATCTCTCAGATGCTGCTAATTCTACAATGCAATCTCTTGAAATAAAAAGTGAAGAGAAAGTACACAAGTTTTTAAAAGCTTATGAAATGGGAGACTGTCTCCACTCTTGTACCCATGAGATGGAGACTATTACAGATCATGAACCAAATACAAGAATAATGGACAAAGTAAATGTGTCTTTAAATTATGTTCATCATGAACATGAAGGTAAAGACACATCTCTGAGAGGAACGCAAGGAATGACTGAAGGATCAGAACTAGAAGAGATAAATTCTGAGTTTGGCAAGGAACAAACCTTTGAAATATCCTCAGAAGATTCAGTGTCTTCTAGATGCCAAGATGAGTGCTCTGTTCCTTCAGGAATACTTGAATCCTTTGAGATAATGCCTTTGTGTTTGTCTTCTCAAGAAAATTCAGAAACTGATATTAATAGTCAAGAAACTGACCTGAAGACTCTCGCTAAGCCAAAGGGTGATGAATTGCTTTGTGAAAATGTAGAGGACTACACAGTCCTGCCTAAGATGAAAGTAGAAGTACCAAGAGATATGAATAATCCTAATGAAGGATACATCAGTGTGCAAAAGAACATTTGTAAAGCTTGTCACCCTCATGAGAATTCCACTAATAGATATTTGCCTTTGGTAATGGGAACAGCAACTAAAGTGAGTGGAGAAGAAACTGAAGGACATCAGAGTGGACACCTAGGTCATTTAACTGCTGAGGCACAACTTAAAGTGCTTGCCAGAAAAGGAAGTAAGAGTTATCATTTGAGCAAGACTTCTCAGACCCTCTTGAAATGCCAGAGGATGCATGATGATCCTAAAAAACAACAAAACCAGAATACTTTGAACTGTTTATTGCTGAAGGAAGAGGAACATGTGTGTCAAAAAGGAGCACAGATGCTATTGGAACAACAGATACCATCTAATGTGTTGTCAGATGAAGTGCAAACTAAGTTACAAACAAAGGCTGATAAATATGAATCCACCATTATGAAAGAAATCACCCTAGGAAAACCAACCAAGGACAACATTGCTGAACCACTTCAGAGGATGAAAGACCCAAAGGAGGAAAGCTTTTGTCATTCAGTAAAGGAGGACCTTGAGATGTGCACAGTTCCTTGCCTTCCTCGGAAAGCACAAGACCCCAACTCTGCTGGTTGCGATCCAGTACATGGTGCCTTTGTGAATACTTGCCATCAGAAAGAAATGCCTCCCTTAAAGAAGCAGCCCCATCGAACATGTAAGAGAGTTTCCTGTCAGGAGCCAGTCAACATGGGGAGAAAATTAAATAAAATTAGAAGTTCTGCCTTTGGAAAAAGTTCCTCTGATCCCATCCCCACAAAAGCACACAGACTACTCAGCTCACGTGCTACATCTGTGCCCGCACCATTGGAACCCAAAACAGTACCTTCCAGGAGCTTGCTTAGCCACATACCAAAGCAGAGGACTACTTTGTGCCATCTTTTGAGGAGCCTAAATTTTAGAAAGTCTACCAAAGAATCAGCCTTATTAAACAAGCTATCTATTCTTGCCTCCAAACTAGTTCCAGCCTCAAAAACACAGAAACTCAGATATCAGCAGTGTTCCTCTGCACTTCTTCCAATGGCCAAAAGCTACAAGCGCCTCAGATATAAAAGGCTCCTGGATGGATTTTCATATAATGCAATGCAGCTGGATCCATATTTGGCAGCTAGTGGATGGAATAAAAGGCCTCACAGTAATCCCTTGGCACTTTATTCTCTCGAAGCCATCAAAATGAGCTTCATAGAGTTGAGCAACAAGATGCCATCACTGCTTTTTGGTTCTGAAATCTTCCCAGTTTCCTTTCATGTGAAATTAGCCTCTGATTGCATGACTGAGTTCTCAAAGACTTTTCCTGAGCACTGTGCTCCAGCAAGGCTTGCCTTAGAAGAGGCCTCCCAGTGCCCATCTCAACCACCCAAGTGGACTTTTTCTTTCTTTCTGTCCCATGGTTGCCCTGGGATGGCCACATTCAGGGAAGACACTGGCCTCCATAGTCAGGCACACACTCAGGCTCCTCAACAGACTCCATCTCCTCTCCAAGACTGTGGAGACACATCCATAGTCCCGACCAGAGCAAACTGCTCTGTCCTTGGCCTTCATACGCTTCTAGCACTTTGTTCCCCGGGATGTTACCGAATCTGGACAAAGAAACGGAGCTTCTCCAGTCACATGCCGACCATGCAGAGGTTCTTCATGGCCCAGTTTACACAGGGCTTAAAAGGGTTAAGGTCTCCAGCTTCCATAGCAAACAAGATCTTCTGTTCTCTGCCCTATTCAGTGGGCAGAGTGCTGTCTCTTTGGAGCCAGCATGGGCCTTCCTGCTTCGAAATCTCTGCTCTTCATTCCATTCAAAACAAGCAGCAGCCAAGTCTGGGCACCACAAGCAGGTAAAATCTGTCCTCTGTTTTTTACATGTTTCCATTCTGCCACTGGGGAGAGGAGAGAGCACTATTGGAAACATGAGGCTCTTTGGAGTCATCTTTGTATCTTTACTTACTATTTACATTGCCAGTAATCTGAGAAAATATAGTAATAATTCTTGAATGTACATGCCTATGTTTTTTCTGCTAAATGTACTGCTCTGTAATTTTTTTCTGTCCCATTTTATTCTTCAAATCATCTTTTTTTTTTTTCCTTGCAGGACTGGGAATTGAACCCAGAGCCTCACAAATGTTATACAAGTGCTGTTACACTGCCCATTTTTATTTTATTTTGAGATAGGGTGTCACTGAATTGACCACACTGACCTCAAACTTGTGATACACCAGTCTGAACCTTTGGAGTAGCTGGGATTACAAAGTATACCCAACAAACCATTGAATCTTTTGAATTTCTTCTTTATCCTTTTGCCCTAACTTTTATAATAAGTACCCTACAAGCAAAATAGTGTCAATGGCTTGTAACTGTATCTGTCTCACAGAACATTCTACAGTAGCACCTGAATCAATGTTTGGTATATAAAGGATACAAAACTAATACTTTCTTAATAAATGGATAAATTAATATCACCAGTTCTAGATTGTGAATACCTACATTTTTTCTGCAATAGAGAGGCTTCAAAAGTTGGCATTTGCATTGCTAAGTTTCTGTCTTACTCCAGAAAGAATGGCCACCATGACAAATTCAACAACAAATGCTGGCAAAGTGGTAGGGAAAAAAGGTAGAAATGTAAAGCAGTACAACCACTGTGGAAATTAGTGTGAAGATTCCTCAGAATATTAAAAATACTCCATTTGATCTCACTGTGTGTACTCTTGTGCATATTTTCCCAGGAATTAAAGACATATTACAGTAATACACACAAATCCTTGTTTATAGCAGCACAACTCACAATAACCAAGTCTTAGAAATGAATTATATATCCATCAACAGATGACTAGATAAAGAAAATGTGGTGCTGTACTTATATACACAATGCTGTGTGTACTACTCAGCCATAAAGACAGATAAATTTGAGTCATTTGTAGAAAAATGGACACATGTTAAAACCATAATGTGAAGTGAAATAAATCAGATGAAGAAGGTTAAGTATCACATGATCTCTCTTATATGAGAAACCCAAAGTATGAATTATTTATTTAGGTTTTTTGTGACACGGTCTCACTGTGTAGTCCAGGCTGGCTTCGAACTCGCAGCAATCTTCCTGCCTTAGCCTTTTGAGTTCTGGGATTACAGGCAAGGCCCACCATGCCTGGCCCAAAGTATGAATAATGTGAAGAACAAAATAAAAAACAGGAAGGTAGAACTTTGTAAATGAAAAGGGGATTTCAGGATAGAAGGGAGAAAGGAGAGGGGAGGGGAACTAAAAAAGACTAAGATAACATGTATATGTATCAGCTTTCTATAATGAACATACTCATTATGTATCACAAACTTATACTAGTAAAAAAAATGGTATTTTCATACTTTAGTTTTAAGTGTTAAAGTAAAATGGGCAGGAATTCTTGTTGCCTGACCACTGAGAATAATTGGGAAAAAGTGCATCAGTATCACTGTACTTTCTCATTGAAAATAGAACAGAAAGAATTACTGAGTTAAAATTACCCATCCAACCAGGGTATGGTAGTGTACGCCTACCCACCACTCAGGAGACTGAGGCAGGAGGATCATTGTGAGTTCAAGGTCAAACTACTCATTCTAACAATCTTTCTGGGGAAGGAGGCTGGGGTTATACTTTGTCATAGAGTATATGCTTTGCATGCAAGGCCCTAGCTTCAGTCTCCAACACCAAAAATCCTTCTAGTTGTGATACTTTAGATGAACAGACAGAAACTTTGTAGTTTTTTAATTTGCTCTTATTACTGTAGCTAGGGCCAAAAATATAGCTCAGCACCACAGCACCTTCCTGGCAAGTGCAGAGTCATCAGTTTGATCCCTGGTACCAAAAAAAAAAAAATTAAGAAAATACATACTAGTGCTGTAGCTGAAAAAATTAAGCTGCATCAAAACAGTAGCAATAAAACTAGTATTCCCAAGGAGCCTAAAAAAGGCGTTGGTTTTTGTTTGTTGCTTGTTTGTTTGTTTTTTGCACATCTGGGCAGTTTCTTGTCCAGAATCATTCTGTGTCATTAGAAAGCTGGTTGACACAATGGCTGCCTGGCAAGCACAAGATCATGAGTTTGATCCCCGGTACCACAAAAAAAAAAAAAAAAAAAAAAAAAAAAACCAGCTGCTGGTAGTCAGATAGTGGTGGTGCACACCTCTAATCTCAGCACTCTTAGAGGCTAACACAAGAGGGTGGTAAGTATAAGCCCAGCTAGGTAATTTAGAAACTTAGCAAGATCCTGACTTTTAAAAAAAGGCTGGATATGCAGCAGAAGCTCTGGGTTCAGTCCCCAGTATGAGGCAGGCAATCCCATTATGTGTTATATAGTTGCTTGAGTGTTTTAGCAGAAAGCTAAATAAATATAAGGGTTTTGGAAAAACTGCAGAGCTCTAAACATTGCTGATTGAAATGAAAAGGTGCATTACTATCATAAGCACATGTGCTATAGAAAAACAGGGGCCAGGGTTACAGTTCAGTGGCTTAAACACCTGCCTAGCAAGCATGAGGTGGTGAATTTGAACCTTGGTACAAAAAAAAAAGAAAAAGAATTGCTTATAATGCTGCTATAAAAGTACATTAGAATGAATCAGATTGTTTTCAGTGATGGCATAATCTTACAATGATCTTACTATGGCATAATGATCTTGTTGGTCTGTCTCTAAATCATAATTGCTCTTTGTTGTGAGTCTGCAGCAGATAGCTTTAAACTATGTTATTTTCCTTAAATACATTTATTCCTGAGGCTATCACTCAGGAAATTATCCATTTTACCCTGCAAAAGTATTACTTTTAGCCCTTATTCTTCTTCCAGGTTCTTGCTTATCTGACTTTTCTATTTCTGAGGTCTCTCCCTACCCTGTTTCCTGTATCTAGCTTTTCATTTTTTTTAAGTTCAAGTAGAAGACTGGGGAGTGATGTTTGTCTCTAACAATGGCTCTAAGAACGCCTGAGCTCAGACAAAATTTACAAAGATTGAATTTTGGTTTTTAGTTTTTTGTTCTTAATTTTTTGATACTGGGTCTTGCTATGTAGTCCAGGCTGACTTTGAATTCACTATGTAGCCCAGGCTGTACTCACAATTGCATCAATCCTCCTGCCTCAGCCTCTGGAGTGCTGGGATTACAGGTGTGTGTCACCATGCCCAGTTTAAATTATGTTTCTGTAGGATTTTCTCACTTAAACCTTATTCTCTAGCATTCTGTAATTCAGGTTGACTAGCCATCTGTTTGTGTGTGTTTTTTATCAGTGCTGAGACTGAGGCTCATGACAGCTATTGAAGCTGTTGGAGTTTTCTACTGAACTCTACTAGAACCAAGGACTCCTGATTTGGTCAGTTTTTTATCTAGTATCCCATTCTGCCTCTCTTCTTTTATCAATATATCTTCAAGGAAACCTGAGTTGGTACTTGATATTATTCTAGAACTCCAGATGATCTCTTTTTCTTAGCTGTTAAACAAATTCTCTGTAACCTGGTGTGGTGTCACGTGCCTGTGATGCTGACACTCAGGAGGCCAAGACAGGAGGATCACTGCAAGTTTGAGGCCACCCTAGACTACAAAGTGAGTTCAAGGCCAGGCCGAACTACATCGTGAAACTGTCTCAAAAAGAAAAAACCCAAATTCTCTGAAATTATGTGCCATGCTCTCAAATCAGTACAATATAATGCTGCTTTTATTTTGAGAGGCACAAAAATCCCTACATTATTGCATATGAATGCTTCTTTAAGTGAGTAGTGCTATTGTTTCAGCTATGAATGTGGAATTTAACTGTAAAGGAATCACTTTTTGTTGTTAAGGAATTGACTCAACAGCTTTTCCTACATAACCATTGTTTTATGTACAGTTTAGCTTTAAAGAAAATAATGTTTCTCTACAATATTTTGTAAGATTATACAAAGTGAGCACCTGCCTGGCAAGCGTGAAGTCATGAGTTCGATCCCCGGTACCAAAAAAAAAAAAAAAAGATTATACAAAGTGGCAGTTTGTATTTGAAATTAATATAGTGTTTGATAATGCAAGGTTTAGCCAGATGTGGCACATGCCTATAATCCTAGTGCTTGGGAGGCTGAGGCAGGAGGATTGCTGCAGGTTCGAAGCCTGTCTGGGCTACACATGAATTCAAGGCTGGCCTGAATTACATAGTGAGACCCTCACACAAAAAACCAAAAATAGCCAGGCATATAGCTCAGTGGCACAGTACCTGCCTGGCAAGTACAAGGTTGTGTGTTTGATTTCCAGTACCAAAAAACCCCTAATGATATAATGATAATGATACAATAGTTTTTAATTTTAAAAAGTCTTCAGTATTCATGTTCAGTAACTTTATTAAATGGCATAAGGCCCAAAATCATTTTCTTTCCCCTTTTTTCTCCTATCTTCTTTCATTTATATTAGGAAGTAATCAGCCAGGCATGGTAGCCCACACTTGTAATCCCCAGCACTCTAGAGGCTGAGACAGGAGCTTTGCTGAACTACATAGCAAGACCCTGTCTCAAAA
>PVJX010039001.1:0-15999 GCA_004027295.1 Dolichotis patagonum
CTCAACTGGCTTTATTCCATCCTGTTTTTTCTGTTTGCAGCTTCACTGTGTGTTCACTTTATTTGCCTTAATTTTGTAACATGAACAGCTATTTCGGGGAGTATGTGGTTTGTCAACTAGTGATTTATGGTTTTTTTTGAGGTTTTGTATTGTTTCTCCCCTTTTTTCTGTATTGCTTTTTTTCTCTTTAAATAAAATTTAAAAAAAAAGAATAGAACCCTAAACTTTTCAAATTTTTCGGTAAATGTATTCTTTATACAAAATAGCAGCTTAATTGTGTCATGTGGCATTGAAGACTTTACAAAATGTTTAGGATTCACGACTTAGGAATATGTACATATGATTTATGACCCTAAATCCTGGCTAAGTGTAACAAAAACAAATAAAAATATTATTCTACTATAGAGTCTTTAATCCAAAATTGTTTTCAGCATATGCTCACTGAGGATCCAGAAATGCCCAGCTTTAAAATGTACAATACAAAATTTGATGATTCAAGAATGCCTCAAATAAGTATTTCTGCCAAGGCATCTCTACATACCATTGCATTAGGAAAAGCTATTTATTTTTACCATCATTTCCTCAGAGACCTAGTTGAAATATTTCTTTTAGGTTTCCTTTATATGTGTCATACTGCCACCTTGTGGTTAAAATATTTTTTATCTTTTTCTCTCCATTAGTGTCTGTACAAGTACTTCCCTTAAATGATAAATTCCTACCCAAAGGTAACCAGCAATACCACTCATGTTCCCAATAATATCCATTTTAAACCAAATTACTCCTTTTGTTTCTAAATTAAACTGAGTCTTTAAATAACCATATTTCCAAAAAAAATGACTTGGCTATCTATGTTTTTATAGAGTCCCAAGTCTTTATTTTTAAACCACAAAATAATCATAAAACAAAATAAAACAGAGCTTTGGATTTATATATGCAAAGCCAAATTTAAAGAGATTGAGGCCATTATTCACATACACTGAGGGAGAAAATGGCAGTTTCAATATAGTAAGAGCCCTTAACTTCATTTAAATGCTGTAGGATGTGGATTTCCACTCTAAGCTTGTAAGCTTTTTGGCAAAGTACCAAGAAGGGCAGAGGTAAAAGTACAAAATCAGACACCACAGCCAGATACTAAAGTTCTCTGGAAGCTAACAGCTTTCTCACCATCACAGAACTTTCTAGAAATTCGGAGTCTCCACACTCATGCCAGACCTATGAATCCAAATATCTGCATTTTAACAAGATTCCCAGGTGATTTGTATGCAAAGTACAGTTTAGAAGCATTACTCCATCCCTTATGCTCAAATCAAGATGTTGCTTAGATTAACTGAACCTATTAGTTCTAAAGATCTAGCAGATGTGATCAATAAACCTTGGGTACCTAAAGGCTGTTTCAGGATGTGGTCATTATACTAAATTGATCAGTTTTTTTTGTTTATTTCCTACCCACTTATGCAAGGAACTTGTCACATAAATAGAAATACAAAGAATTCTTTAAAAGGCTCATCAGAAATTATAATTTCTGTTACCACAAGTAAATTATCACCCAAGGCAAAATAAAAGTATACAAGGACTGGTTTTTCATTTTATTTACTATTCTTTTTCGTGGAGAGCGCTTTTCATTATTCAAAGTGCAGTGGGAAAGTGAAAATCTGCAATTATTATCAGATCCTGTCTGACGCTGTAAAACAATCAGAATGTTTTCTTAAACTATTAAGTATTCATTCATCACTTCAAACACATTTCTTACGTACCTTTGCCAGGCATTTTCAAAGACATAAAGTGAATTCATAACTGTTTCAGGACTATCTCTTACCTACACTAGCTGTATAGTCACAGTTCTCCAGAGAAACAGATCCAATGTGGCTTGTGTCTAGAAGTGCCCACAAGGCTTCATGTACTCACCAGTGGGGCTTTGGGGAGATGAATGGATCATGGTGTGTGATGTTTATCACTGGATTAGTCTACTGATGAGTTTATAGCTGGGTGTGATGTCTAGAGAAGCCTGATGGAAAAAGGTGGGCCACTGTGAGCATGGCCCCAAAGGGAGCGTGTATGTCCTTCCTTTCCCCTTGATCTCTGTCTGCTTCTCACCACCGCGTCATCAGCTGTTTCTCCTCTGCCATGCCACCCTGCCTTGGATCCAGCTGACTATGGACTGAACCCTCTACAAACTGTGAGCTAAAATAAACCTTTCAACTTGTGGGTGCCAGGTATCTTGTCCCAGCAATGACAAAATAACTAAAACACCCTGTTTATATACATATACATTCCTAAAAACCAAATAGATTGCTAGAAGGAGCAGGAGGCTAATGACCCAATTCAAACAATCAGACAGAGTGAATTTTCCCTCCTTCTGCCTTTGTTTTCCACTAAAGCCCTCAACCCAGTGGATGATGCCTATGCATATTGAAGAGGGCAATCTGCTTTACTCAATATGTGAATACAAATGCTAATGGTTTTCAGAAACACCCTCACAAACAAACCCAGAAATGTTTGGTCAAATGTCTGAACATACTGTGTTCTGGTTAATGTCAAACATAAAATTATCCATCGTACTAGCTCTAGGTGAGCAAGTCATTTTACATCTCTTGGGATTTCTAACCTTTGTAAAATGAGAAAATTTGAGGTAGATCCTTTTCAAGGGGAACTTAATGATTAAATATTTTAAATTTTTTGATAAACATGAAATTCAATTTTAGTGGAAATTATGAGACCATTATGTCCTGTGATATATATTTTATAATGTTTGCATTTTCCAATATGTATCTGTTTCAGTAAACAGAAAGAATTTGAATCTTGTGAGAAAAAAAATAAACACATCAATTATACCCAAAAATAACTATATTATCTTAAAAGGAAGTCTCAAGATTCTCCAAAAATTCTTATAACTTTACTTTAATTAAAAGAGGAGTATATTATAAAAAGCACCATTAATCAGACAGAAGAATTGCAAATCCAGCAGGTTTATGGTTCCTGACTTATGTTACAATTTTTAAATTTTTTTAAATTACAATTTTTTAAATGTCTTATTTATCTTTTTAATTAATATATATTTATGGTATACTAAGTAAGGCTTTGATACATTTAAAGCAGCTAAATTTAGCTAATAATACATACATTGCCTCATACAGTTAGCATTTTTGTGGTATGAATATTCTAAACCCATTATCTTACCAATTTTAAGGACTACAACACACAGTAATTAACCATAGTCACTATGTAGTACAATAGAGCTTTGAACTTATTCCCCAGATCCAACCAAAATTTGTGGCCTTAACTAGACTCCTCTCAAGACTCAGTGCGTCTCCCCACTACTCACCACTGGTGATCATTCTATTCCTTGCTACTGAGTTCAATTTTTCAGATTTGTCATGTAAGAGAAACAAGACTGGATTTGTCTTTTAATGCCTGACTTGTTTCACTCAACATGATATCCTAAAGATTCATCCATATGTTCTCAAATGATAGATTTCCTTCTTTTTTAAAGGCCAAATATTCTATTCTGGGTACATTTACATTTTCATTATCATCAGTGTGTTAATTACAATTTAATCTGATTCCTTATCTGGGTTATGATGAATAATGCTGTAATGAACATGGGAGTATAAAGGTCTTTCCAACGTAAATAATGGGATTCCCAGACCACAAAATAGTACTTTTTTTAAAAAATTTATTGTTTTCCATAATAACTGTACTAATTCACATTCCCACCAACAGTGTGCAAATATTCCATTCTCTTCACATGATCACCAATACTTCATCTTCATGATAGTAGCCATTAAGAGATATCTCACTGCAGTTTTAATTTGTTTCCTTAGGATTAGTGAGTCTGGGCATTTTTTCACATACTTATTGTCCACTTGTATGTCTTTTTTGAAAAATTTCTATTCAGGTCCTTTGTCCTTTTTTTAATCAGGTTATTTCTTGAGTTGTTTTCTATGAGTTGTTTGAACATTTATGTATTTTAGATGTAAACCCTTGTCAGATGTAGGGTTTGCAGATATTTTTCCCATTCACTAGATAGTGTCTTCACTTCATTAATTATTTCCTTTGCAGCATAGAAATTTTTTTGTACAGTACAATCCTTTGTCTATTTTCCTTCTTATTCCTTCTGTTTTTGAGATCACCGTCAGTAATTCATTACCCACACCAGTGTTACGGAGATGTTCCCTTTGAGTTCAGCTAGTAGTTTTTGAATGTCAGTTCTTCTCCTAAGTCTTTGGTTCATTTAGCTTTGTTTCTATGTACAGTGTGAGATAAGTTATAAGATAATTTCACTCTTATGCATGTGGATACGTAGCTGTCCCATCATTATTTATTGAAGAAACCATACTTTCCCCATTCTTGTGTGTTCTCAGCAGCTTTGTTGAATATTAGTCGACAAGTGCATGGGTTTATTTCCAGGCTACTTTGCTCCACAGGTCGATGTTATTCTTTTATGTGAGTGCCATGCTATTTTAATTATTTATTTATTTAAATAATAATTAATCATTATTTAACTATTTAAATTAAATACATTTAATTAAAATAGTTTTAGCATGTTTCTGGATCTGGTAATGTGATGTTTCTCATTTTGTCCTATTTAAGATTTCTTTAGCTATTCAAATAATTTTTGCCCTATATGAATTTAGAATTAGTTTCCTATTTCTGTGAAAACATACATATTTTATAAATATTAACACTTTCAATCCATGAACATGGAATGCTTTTACTTGTTTGTGTAGTCTTCAATTTTTTAGCACACAGATGTCTTTCATATGCCTGGTTAATTTTATTCCCAAATGTTTTATAATTTTACACCAATTATAAATGAATTGTAGGGAAATGTTCCTGGTTTTCATATTTTTACATATTGAATTTATACATTCCAACTTTACTGAATTTGTTCTAATATATAGAGATAGAGATAGAGATGCAGTATATAATCGTTTCTCTGCAAACAGGGGCAAACCTCTTCCTTTCCAATTTGGATGTGCTAAATTGTTTCTCTTGCCTAATTTCTCTGGCTACTCCTTTCAGTACTACAATGATTCAGAGTCACAAAACTGAACATTCTTATCTTTGTCATGATCGTCAGAGAAATATTTATATTATTATTAACTATAGTGACCATGAAGTACATTTGATCTCTTACATTCCTTTTGTTCAGCTGATATTTTGTATCTTTTGACCAAACTCTCTCCATTTAGCTTTCCTAAGGGTCTGCTACCCTCCATGTCTCTGAGTTCAAGAACCAGTTATAAGCCTCTAAGTTCCTGCCTGACATTAAATCAACAGGACATGTATCTCCATGTTTGAGAGGCAGTCTCCAAAAATAATACAGGTGACATAAAAATCTAATATAAAGAATGGAAATGTTATCAAGAACTAGTCAACAAAATGTACCTCTGTTTAGCAGTCTCTACATTGTAAGTAAGGAGCAGGACCTAAATATGGAAAAACCTGAAAAGTTATTCTATGTCTACTAGCACATTATAGCTGTAGATCAAAGAATGGTAATATATATTAAAATCAAATTAATATGCATCTCTAGAGTAAGCATCACACATTATAAATTTTGGTTCAACATATTTTTGTATATCAAAAGTGAAATTAAAAGGCAACATTTTTGAATGTCAGAGTCTATATAAAAGCCTTTGTTGCTTTAAAAGCAATTCTAACTTTCAGTGTCTCAGCCTAGACAGTATCTTTTTTTTTCTCTTTGGAATTTTATTAGTGTATGTTTGTGACATATATTAATTACATTCATTTGAGGGATATATACATATATATTGTTTTGTTCATTTTTATCCCCTTTATTTGTGTAACCTACTCTCTCACCACTTCCCCAAATCTCTTTTCCATCACCAAAAAGTCTCCTTTCCTGTTTCTAGCATCCCTCCTTTATTTCCCTCTTTAAATTATTTGTATTTTGGATTTTTCATGTAAGAAAAACTATGAAATATATAATTTTTCTGTCTGATTTATTTCCCTTAGTCTTATAGTTTTGAGATCCACCCAGTTTCCAAAACTTACCAAAATTTGTCCTTTTTATATCTGAGTGATATTTCTTTGAGTATCTATACCACCTTTTCTTTATCTGCTCATCTGTTGATGGGCATATAGGCTGTTTCCATAATTTGACAATTGTGAATTACATGGCTATAAACACAAGCTGCATGTATCATTCTAACATAATGATTTCACCTCTTTGGGGAAGATACCCAGAAGACATAAAACTAGGTCGAATTTCAATTTTTAGTTTTTTCAGGAATTTCCATACTGGTTTTCACAGCAATTATACTTTGTTTACATTTCCACTAATTACATAAAAGTGTTTCTTTTTACTATAACCTCATCAGCTCTTTTGTTTTGTGACTCCTTGGTGATAGCCATTATTTCTGAAGTAAGGTGTAATCTCAGTGTTATGAGTCCTTGATAGTTTCCATTTTTAACAAAATAAGATGGAATCTCAGTATTGTTTTGATTTGTATTTCCCTAATGGCCAAAAATGTTGATCATTTTTTCATATACTTACTGACCATTTTGTATTTCTTTTGAATTTTGTATATAAAAATTGGATCTATTTACATTTACATAGTCTTATAACAATGCATAGAATTCATAAGCTAGTTTACTATATAAATATTATTGGTTATGAAATTCTCTCAACCTCATTTCTAATCCCATTTTTATAGCTGGTTTACTGGCCTCCTATGATAATAAATCCCGCAGAGTGAATAAATACAATCTCAGAAATATTCCTATCTACTTTTACTTAGTAAGGCTGATGTGAGCAGGGAGAGGATAATGGGAGTTCAAGTTTCCAAAGAGAGAAAATTGGACTAATTACTCCCTCATGACTGTAGAAGAGAAATGCCGAACCACATATAAAACATCACACTTCTCTGTACTTTTGTTAGTGGAGGCAAATTTTATTTTAGAAAAGTAGTTATCATTTCCTTTCATATGTATATTATTTCCTTAAAAAAAACCATGATATATCAGTATATTATGCATTTTTAACTAGGACTTAAATTTGAATTGAGCATTAACATGCACAGGTCTTTTAACTTGAACCTTGGCAAGGTTTCAGCTTCTACCTTGGCAAGACAAGCATCAGATATATTGCTTATAAGTTTATTTTGTTCTTTATTATGAGAAATATTTTGTTTAGAAAGATTTCCCAAAAATATAATTTTAGATTTCTGTCTTATACTAAAAAAGGACTGAGAATTTGCTTTTTAATTTTCCACAAAGCAAAAACTTTGGCCAGTTGGGGGGGGGGCAATTACATGATTAATTTAGATCCAAAAATTTTTTTCCTGAAGAATAAAATAATAGAGGGGTCCACCTGTATTAATTTAATTGCTTGTGTATATTGATCAAATTCATTAAAAAGTTCTTGATTTTTGTTCTAATTGGCCTATGTAGACACAATTAATAGCAACTTTATTACAAACCACTTCCTTTCTCCTCTACCCCTTGGTTTCCAATGGGAATTTCCAATGGGAAAAATTAAAATACTTTACATTTCTGCTGAATTTCTCTTGTGATTTGAGACATTTCTCCATACCACCTCATTAATCCTAACTTTTACTTCAGGTGAAAAATGGCAAAATATGGATGTGTACTCAAGCATACTAAAGTTAAATTACCTTTAGAAAGTCACAAGAGTCAGTCTGAACAACATCCTAGCCTCCTGTTCCCAATGTCTCACCTTCCCTGTCTCCTGCTTGGCTTCCTTCCTTCAGAAGTGCACCATTCCTGCACTTCTGAGACCTAAGCAATTTTGTCTTCAACATTGGCTTTTGTCTTATTATCATGCTTCTTCTTTTAAGAAGTGTACTGATAGATATTTGAGTTGGAAATAATTTTTTTAAATCCACCTCCCCTAACCCAAAAAAATAAATTAAGTTTTGCAAAATACTCTCTTTCTCCATCAATAGATCAAAAAGGTATTCTGCTTTCTTCTATATTCAGTTTATATCCATGAAAATCAATATGGTATCCAGCAACTTGAACTATCTCATGATTCTCTCCTTGTGTTATTATATAGCTATTTCTTAAACAGCTATAACTTGTCTGGAATTTTTTTTTATTTTGAAGAGAATAAAACCAAATGAGAGAAAATGAAATGGGGTCAGCCAAAACAAAAGGATGGACATAGTAGATGACTTAAAACCAAAATACAAGGTGATAAACAATGGTTACCATAATGTCTTTTGTTATCTTCAACAGAATTGCCAATATCATCAGGCATAATAAAATTGAACATAACAGTACAGAATAAAATCAATAAAAACAAAACATTGGAGACATTATAGGACTTCAAAAGAAGATAATAGTCAAACCAGAATGGGTATCATAGTGAATCTTATTGTCTTCAAAGTAGTTGGCTATACCCTCAGACTTGATACTATCAAGCAAAACAGATTTGAATAAAATCAGTCAAAACAAGACAGTGATAAACAAAACAGAATCAAATAAAATCAGTCAAAACAAGCCAGTGAAAGCAATATAGGGCTTAAAATTAAGTTAATAGGAAATCAAAAATGGTTCCCATAATACATCCTGCTATCTTTGGAATAGCTGTCCATGCCATCAATTCTAGTACAAATAGACAAACTGAAACAGAATATAACCAAACTAAACAAAGCAATGAAACAATATGGGTTTCAAATCATGATACAAGATTAACAATGTCCACTGCCTTCCCTTTATAGACAATTCCTCCTCTTTCACTTTCACAGAATGCATTATACATTTTGTATCCTTTAGTTTTTAGATTAGGAATGCAACCTACTATTTACCTAAGTGATTCTGAACCTTTTTACCCCTGAGCATGATCTCAAGTTGTACCCATGTACCTATAAGAGCCACAAGGTTTCTCTTTCTTTGTAGCTGAGTAGTTCTCCATTACATAAAAGTGTTATGTCTTTTCAACCAATCTGCATTGATGGGCGAGCTACCCCCACCTTTTTCTGGTTCCCTGTCACATAGAGCATTATTTTCCCATCTTTGACTTTCAGTCTATAAATCCTCTTTCAGGTTAATTATATTTCTTATATAGAGCATCTTGATGGACCCTATCTCCTGATCCACTCTGCCTGTGTTTCTTTTAATTCGTGTATCGAGGCCATCTATATTAGTAATTATGGCCAACCTTCTCTGTCTCATCTCTGCCATACTATTTTTTTGCCATTGGTTGTCTACTTTTCCCCTTCATTCCACTGTCTGACCCACTCAATGAGCCCCCTCTGCAGCTGTTCCTGAAGCCATGGTCTTTTTTCTCTCTCTCTAGAATGTCCTTCAGATTTTTTGTAGGGTTGGATTGGTGGTCATGAATTCCACCAGTTCCTCTTTGTCATGGAAGTGCCTTGTTTTTCCATTAATTTTTAGAGATAGTTTTTCAGGGTGCATCAATCTGGGCTGGAGGTTATATTCTTTCAAAGCTTGGAATACTTCACACCAAGCTCTTCTTGATTTGATGGTTTGTGTCAAGAAGTCTGTCATGATTTTGATGGGTTTTCCTTTATAAGTGATCTGCTTCCTTTCTCTGACAGCTTTTAATATTCTGTTCTTGTATTGAATTTCTGGGGTCTTGATTATTATATGTCTGGGTGTTGATCTATTTTGGTTATAGCTGGTTTAAGTTTTGTATGCCTCATATATCTGAATATCATTTCCTTTTCCCATGCTTGGGAAGTTTTCTTTAATTATTTCTGTAAATAGCCTTTGTATTTCACTGTATTTCACCTGCTTCTTCACCCACATTTTTTATTCTTAAATTATAGATCTTCTTGTCATCTTCTAGCTTTTGTATTATTACTTCTTGGTTCCTTGTTATTTGTAAGAGATCTTTTCTTTCACAGGCACAAGTTGCAAACCTGTCTTCAAGGTCTGATAGTCTATCTTTAGCTTCTTTCAAGCAGTTGTGCCAGCTTTCAAATGGAGTTTTTAACTTCATGCTAATCTCTTTGAATGTTTCATGTATTCTAAATCTTTTTTATATTCTTCATGGAAGATTGCCCTCCTTTTTCTATGCTCCTCTATTCTTCCATCTGTGTCTTCTTGAGAGGTGTTTAGCATTTCTTTTATTGTTTTTCTTATATCTTCCTTTACTTGTCTTAGTATTTCTGTTTTAAGTTATTTTATAGTTTCACAAAGTTGTTTATGTTGGATGCCATTGCTTCAGAAACTGCAGGTTTACAACTCCCAATCTCTTCTGTGTTTACCTCTCCTGGGCCAGTACTTCTTGGGTTGGAGGCCAGAGACTGCCTTTTATTTCTTCCTCTTATCGTGTTCCTGGTTTCTTCCAGACAAGTGGGTAGCAGAGTTCCCGGCACTTCTTCCGTTAGTTATAATTACTCTAAAACATGCTGGGTAGGAATTTCTGTTGTTTGCTGCTTTCCCCAATCTGCTGGTGACTACTGGAGTATAAGGAGGGGCAGGGCAGGCTGGTCCCTCTCTTCTGTGCTGGTTAACCACAGGGAGTCTTCACCATGTTAGTGTGTGCCACATGGGCGAGGTTGGTTAGGGATAGCTTTAGGGAAACCTTGGCCTTGGCTATTGGATCATGCACAGGGGTGGGACTCAGTCCAAGCAATTTTCACCAATCTGCTCTGTGCTAGGAGTGGCTGAATGAAGCTAGCTGCAGTTCTGGTTCTGGGCTTATCCTGCCCAACTGCAAAATAGCACCCGGCCAATCACCCATTCCTGCAGGAGGACTGAGTCCCCCACACTCTCCACCAGCCAGTGCAGTTCTCTGGTCCACTGCTCCCCTCTGCCACTGCATTTTCCTGCTGAGGCCTTTGGGCTTGCCAACCCCCAGCTTCACTATGACTGTGCACCTCCAGATTCCAGTGGTGCTTCTCACACAGTGGGACCAGCTTCAGTGACGGAGCATCTGGCTACCGCCTTCTGTTTAAGTTTTTCTTTTTTTTTCTTTTCTTTTCTTTTTTTTATTATTATTCTCTCTGTGGGCTTCAATTCTCACTTTAGCTTTTTCCTGGGTTGAGGGGATCCATTTCTTTCCTTCTGGTCTTCTCCAGAATGCTATATTCCAGCATCTGGATTGTTTCTCTCAGAGGCTTTTTACTTTGCTGCTTATTGTTTGACCATCTTCCCAGAATCCTCCAACTTGTCTGGAATTAAAGCAGTCATTGAATTTCCCATGATAAAAAAAGAAAGTGTTTTAAGTTTTTTAACTCTGTTAAATGATAGAGTCTAGGAGGTTATCTGAGAATTACTGAGGAAGAAGTTGAGTAAATGGGAGGGGGAAAGGACAGAATGTAAAAGGTTTCTATAATGAATCAAGTAAGTTTTTACTTGATTATTAACTACAGGCAAAAAATTAACAAAATTATCTCCCTTTCAACTTGAAATACTAACTCTCAGCTAAATTGCTATCACTATTTTCCTGATTACCTAATAAGGGAATTAATTAATTACACTGCTCTATAATACTGCTTCTAGTAAAAATGGCCCCTGGATCATACGGAACTGTAAGCTAACTATGAAGAACCTTATGTGGATCCAATACTTCCTATTTTCCTATATGTGATACCTCGTACAACTGGCATGTCCTTGAAAGGAACTTGGAAACTCTGAATTTGGTATTGTTACAAGAGCAATTTGTACTGCATGGCTTCTAGACAAGATAGTGCCCTACCCTCTAAGCTACTTGACTGTTACAACTCATGCAGAAAAATTATACCTGATGTTGCCTGTAACATCTGTCTTCCTGCTCTTTTTGAGTAGGCTGCTGCTAATATACCCTTTGATAATTTGACTCTAAAAGCTCTAAGAGCATCTGATGTGTATTACAATGACTGATATAGATTGGCCATAGTTTTTTGAGAAGATGACATAAAAGGTCTTCAGGATGAGTTGGGTGTTGGAGGAGACAGTACTGGAAGCTGGAGTTTGGGTGATTAACAAAGAGAAGAATTACTAGAAACATATAGTTGAGGTGATCCTTATGATAGTGAGGTCCTAGATTAGGATGATAGTAACAAAAAATATTACAGCAAAGGGGATGGCTTGAAGAAAAAATAATAACAACATAAAATCATATAAACAGAAAATATAAAAGAAAGAATTCCAATATTTTTAAGCAGCAAAATAAGCATAATGGAGGGGTCACTGAGAAGGGAAAAACAAGTAAAAGGATGAATTCCTTATGAGTAATAAGTTGGCTGGTTTCTGACCTCGCTTGAGAGAGTGGCAGAGACATCAGCTACAGCTATAGTGTGGATTACTGTGTGGCTAGCACCACTTGGCTGCAGACATAGTCATCTTTGCACATGGTAACAAAAACACGAGGGTAGATTAGGTGTTCCAGATACTGAACACACAGAGAGAAGGCTTAAACACTTAATACTGGAAGATTGTCTAGGTTAAGGAGTGCAAACGGAATGATTAACAAAAAAGAAAAATGGAAATACAAAAGAGCACTACTACACACACAAAAAAAAAAGGGCAGAAAGTTTGAAGCAAAAGCAGTAAAAGTCACAGAGGTAAAAGAAGATAGCTAGGAAGCAATCGATAGGAACCTTAAAATAAGAAAAGCCTCTGCTATAGAAGAGAAGCAATGTGTTAAGGAGTTCAGAGGCCATGGGAGAAGAAAAACTGAAACTACACAGGTAGACAACGTATTCCCCAGGTTGTGGCAGGAAATGGAGAAAAAATAAAAAGACAGCTAGGAGAGGCAGCAGGATAGGATACAGTTCATTGTAATATATGATAAAATCATGTTTAAAAACTGAATCATGGAAATAAAGTATTAGAAAGGAGTTGGATTATTATAAATTAATTGGATAATTAGAAAACACATTTGTTAAGGAACACTGTGAATCAGCCAGCATATTAGGTGCTAAAAATGTACTAACATGATATGATTACCTCCCCCAGGTAGCTCACAGTAGGATGGGAAGACAGGCATACACACGAGTTAGAGGTGGATGAATGATGCAACCTAGACAAGGTTGTATGGCTTTACATAGCAAATGATGTAAGGCTTTGAAAATCAGATGATGGCAAAGCTAAGCTGATAAGGAGGGGTTGGGTTTGGATAGACAAGGTAGTGAAACTAGGCTACCAAGGAAAGAACTGTGGTGCATGCAAAAGAATGAGGACATGGCAAAGTTAGCAATATTTAAAAAAAAAAAAAAACGGTTTGTGTGGTGGTGCATAAGACAGAAACCAGAGAAACAAAACCAATGAGGCTCTGAATTAACAGTGAAAGACAAGAAAAAAGGCCTGACAGTTCTAACTGTAAAGCCTGATTTTGTTAAAAGCATCAGGGATTCACTGGAGGATTTAGAGCAGAGAATACGACTTTTTAAAGCATTTAACAAATACTGCTAGCTTCCTATTGCTGCTACAGTAAATTGTCTCAAACTAGTGGTTTAAAACAACAAAAATGTATCACCCCACCATATATCCCACTTGGGTAAAATCAAAGTGACAGGATGGATGTGTTCTTGTCTTGTGAGAACACCTGCTTTTCTCACCTTTTCCGGGCTCTTGGGATTCTACAGCTTCCTAAACTCATGCTCTCCTTCCATTTTCAAAGCTGTAGCTAGACGGCTGAGTCTGTTTCTCATAGCATCACCTGACTCTTTACTCCTTGGCCTCCCTCTTCTATTTAAGGGCCCTTGTGACCACACTGGGCGTGCCCACATACTCCAGGTTGGTTTCCCAACTCAAATTCTTTAATTTAATTATATCCGAAAACCTCCTTTGCTATATAAAACAACAACATATTCACAAATTCAAGCATCAGAATGTGGTCATTCTTGTGAGGCCTGTCACAAGCTACATTGTTGGACATTGTTTTACTCTCTTAAATATCTGCTTAAAAAAAAACATTGGATTCTCTGATCTGCTGGGTCTGTTGCAATGTCATAAATCACATAACTTCTAAAACATGTGAAACAACAAGAATAAAAAGGTAAATAATGTCCAAGTATTATAATAAAAATCATTTTGTTTTTTGTCTTTTGGGGATTTTTTTTGGTACCACAGATCAAACTCATGACCTCGTGCTTGCCAGGAAGGTGCTTATGCCACTGAGCTACATCACTGGCCCAATAAAAATAATTTTGATCTGTTAACTGCCAGAGATCCAAAGGTATCCTTTGAAACTGAGTATACTAGCACTTTAGAGGCTATGAGATTCTGGATATTACATAATTCTGGAAACTACATGAATCAATAATTCATAGAATTATTGAAGTGATATGAAAGACATTATTACTATCTCCTTCAAAAATAAGTTCTTTTTGCTTTAAATATGAAGTTAATATTGTAGATATGCAATTGTTTATCACAGACTATTTACACTGAAAAAATATATATACTTAGAAATTTTATCACAGAAATATTTTATTTGTAGCATCAGTAAAAATTTCCTTTATAAGTTCATATAAATATATATATATATATACATATATTTCAAAGCAGTTTGTAGAGAAATGCTTTTGAAAACTAAGATTTAACACTATTGGGGCTGGAGCTAGACCTCCAGCCCCAATAGTGGCATAAGTGCCTGTCTGGCAAGCACGAGGCCATGAGTTCAATCCCCAGCACCAAAAAAAAAACCCCAAATATTTAACACTATTGTATTTTTTTTCAATACTGAAATCACATTTATCCCTAAGAACTTCTTTGAGTCACTGTGTCCTGAAAATGTGGGGCAAAAGCCTGAATAAGAGAGGAAATGTATAAAAAGGCAGATCTTCATGGCAAATATAGATTTGCCATGAATGCGAAAACAAAAGGCATTCACAGTCATTGCTAGTCTAACATAAAAGGTTGGCAAAAAGCAAACAATTCATAATCTTTCTAGTCCCAAAGCACCATCTGCTCTGTATCAAGTGATATAAACCTAAAATTTCTAGGAAAAGATATATTAGACAAAACATGACATTTAGAAAATAAATCATCATTAAATATCTACAGACACCTCTAATTAAGATGAGCACCTGGTTTTCACTCCTTGATGCAGTCTGTCCCCATTTCGGTCTGTTGAAAATACCAAATAGAAGGTGAAAAACAGCAAAATATAAGGTTAATAGTCAACCTATTGTCAGAGTCCAGAGTTTTCTGAAACTGTATCTTACCTATGTCACTGACTAAACTGAGTGAGAAACACAATTTGAGACTCAAGACTCATGAGTATTTCACTAACTAGAAATGATAGCATTCTGTCTTAGTTACTTTTCTTATTGCTAAGACAAAATGCCCAACACCAAGCAATCATAGAGGCTCCCTGCTGGTAATCAACTCAGGTCAGGAGGCAAAGGTCAGCCCCACACCCATGTGTACCCCCACCAGCCATCTGGGAGCCAATGCTGGCTGGGAAAAGCAGCAACCAGCCCTGCACCAGCATACCCAATGGCCACCATCAGATACCAGTAGCCAGCACTGGCCAGGAGAACCAAACAGTCTCGCTTCAGAGAAATTGTAGCCAATGTAGGAAATGCCTGGGACCCAACTACTCACTTGTCCAGAAGAATTGAGGAATGTGTCAAGAAGAAGAAGCAAAAGGCAGTCTGTGGCCACCAACCCAAGCAGAGCAAGTCCAGGAGATGTAAACACAGAAGAAATCAGAAATTGCACACTTGATGTTTCTGAAGTGATAGCAACTGAAGTACAGAAACAATTTCATGAGGCTGTAAAAGAAATCAGAGCAACAATAATATCTCAGGTAAAAGAAGAAATGAAAAACATAATAAAAGAATTGCTAAGCAACCTCTAAAGAAGACATAAATTTTTTTTTAAATTACAGAATTTCTATTTTTATTTTTTTTTATTTTTTTTATTTAAAAGAGAATAAAACAAAAGGGGGCAGTACAGAGCAGATCAGAAGAGGACAACATAGGCAACACAGTACTTTACATTAAGTCAACTGGACATCAACAGTATCTAACACCATATCTCTTACTCTGCTATAGTTGAGCATAGTTTCAATTACAATAATATCAAACATAACACAATAGAATAAAGCCA
>PVJX010039002.1:0-15999 GCA_004027295.1 Dolichotis patagonum
TGGATCCATGTTCTCAGGGTTAGGGGCTGGGAGTGTTTTCTTATTTCTCCCTTTCGTCATGTTTTTGGTTCCTTCCATACAAGTGTACAGTGTAATTCCCAGACCCTTTTCTTGTTGTTTAAGGCTCCTCTAGAGGTCGCAGGCTAGGAGCTTTAGCCCTCTTCAATAGGTTATCAGAGATTAGAGTTCACCCATGGGCAATGTGCGCTAGCTCCTCCCTTCTGGGCCAGACAACCTTTGCAGGCCTTCACTGCATCAGTGTGCACTGATCTCAGGGAAGTAACTGGGTCCCCGCCAGGGGCGTGGCGTAGTCCAAGCAGATTCCACCAATCCACTCGGTGAGTGGAGTAACCAGCTGAAGCCACTTCCTTATGGAGATAGGGCTGTCCTGCCCAAATCCAACATGTGGTCCAGTCGGTTACCCCTTTCCCATGGGAGGGTCTTATTCCCATCACTCACCATGTCCCCGAGAACTGCTGGACTGCCCAACCTCCGACTTCAGGGCAGCTGAGGTGGGAATTCACGGTGCCTCTGGGTGGGTCGTGTGCAGTGCCGGTCCCAGAGAGCTGCATGCCGGGCTGTTTAGCTCCGGGCTCCGGCGGCTCAAGGCAGTCGCTTCAGCGTGGATCGCTTGTTCAGGTCGGGCGGAATTCAGGCGCCCCGAGGTGGTTACCATGCTCCTTGATCTTATCTTCACTAATAGTAGCCCCAGGACCTCTTATTCGAGTGGGTTTTTGCGCTTTAGTTTCTTTCTGGGTTGTAAGAGTCTATCTCTCTCTGTTTGGGTCTCTCCAGGGTGTTTTATTCTGGCATTTGAGCTCTCTCTCTCAGAGAGGATCTCTCTCCTGCTACCTACCAGTCCGCCATCTTGTCTCTTCTCCCCCTTCTTTTTTATTTTAAAGACAATAAAACAAAAGAGGGAAGAACAAAGCATATCAGAACAGAACAACATAAGTAAAACAGCACTTTACAATAAGACAACTGGACATTAACAGTAGCTATCAAAATGTCTCTTTCTCTGCTAAAGTTGAGCATAGTTTCAAATAAAATAATATCAAACATATGTTCGTTATTTATTTTGCTGTGCAAAAACTTTGTAACGAGATGAGATCTCAATTGTTTCTTTCTAATATTTCCTGTGTGATTGAGGTTTTGTGCATAAAGACTTTTCTTTTATCAAAGTTTTCAAGAGTTCTACCTATTCTATCTTCCAGAAGATTTATGGTCTTAGTTTTAATATATAGATCTTTGATCCATTATAATTTTAGTTTAGTGATTAGTGAAAAATTTAGGTGTACTTTTAGACTTTTGCATGTGGAAATCCAGTATTTCCAGCACCATTTATTAACAAGATTATTTTCTTGCAGTGAAGATTTTTGGCCCTTCTGGGAAAGATCAGATGGCTGAGTATATCTATAGCTTGTTTTTGCATCTTCTAGTTTGTTCGATTGATTCTTGTGTGTTTTTTGCAAGTACCATGCTGTTTTAATCATGGTAGCTTTGCAGTATAATTTCAAGTCAAGGGTTGTAATGTTCTTTACCTTGCCTTTGTTGTCCAGAACTGCTTTTGCTATTCTAGGTCTCTTCTGTTTCCCAATACATTTTAGGATTGTTTTCTCTAATCTTATGTGGCATTGAATTGGTATTTTGATTAAGATTGCATTAAATCCATATAACAATTTTGGAATACAACCACTTTATGTTTGTACTTCCTAACCAAGAGCAAGGCATAGCTTTCATTTCCAGATATCTTTTCTGACTTTCTTTTACAGAGTACTGTAATTTTTAATATGAATATCTTTTATTTCCTTCATTAGATTGATTCCTATCAGGTGTGGTGGCTCATTCCTGTAATCCCAGCACCTGAGAAGCTGAGGCAGGAGGATTGCCATGAATTGGATGCCAGCCTTGTTTAAATAGTGAGTTCAAGCCCTGGATGAACTGCATAGTGAGATCCTGTCTCAAAAATTATGGTGATTCCTAAATATTTTACTTTTTGATGATATTTTTAAAGTTCTGGTATCCCTAATTTATCCCTCAGTAAGTTTGTGATTCCTGTACACTAATGCTATTGATTTTTAGGTGTTCAATTTGTATCCAGCTAAGGCTGCTTAATTTGGTTATGTAAGTTCTTTTGATGGAGTATTTTAGGTCTTCTGTGTGGAGTATCATGTCATCTGCAAACAATAATAATTTAAGCCCTTCCTTTCATATCTTTATTGCTTTCTTTTTCCTTATCTTTTTGTTCTGGCTAATGTTTCTAGAACTATATTGAATAAGATTGATGACACTGGATATCTTCATCTTGTTCCGGATTTTAGAGTGAAAGCTTTCACTTCTCGATCATTTAGTATAATGTTGGACGTTGTTCTTTCATTGACATATTTTATCTGGTTGAGATAAGGATGATTTATTCTAATTTTTTGTTACTTTTTTTTGGTACCAGGTTTTATTGAACTCACAGCTGCACATCTGCAAGGCAGGTGCTTATGCCACTGAGCTAAAACCCCAGCCCCTTCTCTTACATTTTTATTATCAGTGGGTGTTGAACTTTGTCGACTATTTTTATACATCTTTTGAGATGATCATGTGGTTTGTGATCTTGGCTTTGTTATTATAGTGAATTACATTTATTTACTTGTTTATGTTGAGCAATCTTTTCATCTTTGAGATGTATCTTAATTGGTATTGGCATGTAATATTTTTGATGACTTGTTGCATTCTTTTGCCAGTATTTTTTTTAAAATTTTGCTTCTACATTCATTAGGAAATTTGGCCTATAGCTCTCTTTTTTTGGATGTGTCCTTCTTTGGTTTTGGTATCATGGTAATACTTGCCTCCAGGAATGAGTTTGGGAATATTGCTTCCATTTGAATTTCATTGAAGAGTTTGAAGAGTATTGGAGTCTAATTTTCTGATAGAATTCAGCAGTGAATCCATCAGGATATGGAATTTTCTTTGTTGGTAGGTTATGAATTGCATCTTCAATTTCATTGACTGATACTAGGTTATTTGGAGTCTTTATGTCTTCTTAATTCAACTTTCATAATTCATACATATCCACAAATTTGTCCACTTTTCTTCTGTGTTTTCCATCTTATTTCAATAGAGGCTCTCTAAGTAGATATTAATGATCTTCTGCATGTCTGCAAGGTTTTTTTGGTGACTTCAGTCTTTTCATTCATAACAGAATAGTTTTGAATCTTTTCTTTCTTTTTTGATAAATTTAGCTATGTGTTTGTAGATTATATTTAATATTTTAAAGAATCAACTCTTTGATTAATTGATTCTTTATACTATTTTCTTAGTCCAATTGGATTGATTTTTTCTCTCAGCTTTATAATTTCCACCCTAACATGATATTTATACTTTACTTGCTCTTCTTTTTCTAGAAGCATTTGGTTCAGCACTAGTTTTTTTAGCTTGTTCTGTTTTTCTGATATGGAAATTCATTGCTATAAATTTCCCTCATGTGATTGCTTTCATTGTTTAATTGTAGAAATTCTTTTATTTCTTCATTGATTTTATCTGTGATCCATTGGTTGTTTATGAGAGTGTAAATTTCCAATTATTTAATAAGTTTTTGTGGTTTCTTTTGCCATTGATTTTCACTTTCATTGCTTTGTGGTCTGATAATATGTATGGGATAATTTTAATTCTTTTCATGTATGTAAGCATGTTCTATGAGCTAGTATGTGATGTATTTTGGAGAACATCCCACATACAGCTGAGGAGAATGTGTATTATGATGCTGTGGGGTGGAGCACTCTATAGACATCTACTAAGTCTATTTGTTAAAAAATTTGGTTTGGTTATGAGATGTTTTTTGCTGTTTTGTTGTTTAGTTTATCTGTTTATTTGTGACAGTGGAGTATTGAGATATCCCGTTTCAATTGCATTAGTGTTCATTAGATTTTTCAGTTTGCTAATATTTGTTTTGTGTAATTGAGTGTGCTGATGTTTGGTATATACATATTTATATTTTTACCTTTTCCTCTTGGTTTGTTTACTTATCAAAGATATTGTGACCTTTTTTGTCTCTTTTATTTCTTCTTGGCTTGTAATCCACATTGTTTGCAAATAGAACAGCTACCCCTGCTTTTTTTGGGGGGGTTCCTGTCACATGGAATGTTTGTTTTCCATTCTTTAACTTTCAGTGTATGAATTTTTTGAGTAAAATGTGCTTGTTATATGCACCATGTTTTTGGATCTTACTTCTTGATCCATTCTGCCAGTCTGTTTCTTTTGATTGGTGAATTGCAAGTATTTACATTGATGATCATAACTGACATGTACTGACTTTTCTTTGTTATTTTATTTTCCTATTATTGGTTCTCTGTCTTTTCCCTTTGTTTAATTACTTGCCTTGCCTAGTGAATTCATTCTGTTATGGTTCATGCAGTTATAGTCTTTGTTATCTCTTTTTAGAATATCCTTCAGAATATTTTGGATTACTAATTTGGTGATCATGAATTTCTTCATGGGTTCTTTGTCATGGAAATATATTATTTCTCCATCATTAAAAGGTAGTTTTACGAGTCACATCAATCTTGGATGGACGTTGTGGTTTTTTGTTTTTGTTTTTGTTTTTGTGCTTGAAGTACTTCATTTGAAATTCTCTTTGACTTAAGGACCTGTGTTGAAAAGTCTGCTGTAATTCTGTTAAGATTTACTTTATTCACTTTTCTTGAACAGCTTTTAAAATTATGTTCTTGTGTTGAATTTTGAAATCTAGACTATTATGTGTCTTGTGATGGATGTTTTTTGATCATAGTTAATTGGAGTTCTATATGCCTCACTTATGCATATATAAATCTTTTTTCTATACTTGTGAATTTTTCTAACATCACTTTGCTAATAAGTTTTTTATGTCATTTGCACTATCTCCTGCAGAAAGGTAGATTGGTGTAAAATCAAGTGATTTTCAATAAAACAATAAAAATTAAAATAAATAAATAAAATAAAAAGGCCCCATAAAGCATGCATAAATACCTGTCCACTTTAGTGTGTGTCTCTGCTGTCACTGGTTGACAGAAGCAGCAGACAGAACCAAGATCTGTATTGATTGATTAGAATGTAATGAGAGAAATCTGTTTACTTTTGTTTTACTTAGTGTGTAGAAACTTTTTCCTATGGGGTCCTACTACCATCTCAAATATATCTTAGTGTTCTATAGAGCCCAGTTAGATGAAAACATTCTCTGTTCTTAAAGTGCAATGGTAGTCATTCTGCAGAAAGGTAGATTGGTGTAAAATCAAGTGATTTTGACCTTGCTTGAGATCTCCATATTAGCTGTTAAATACTCATAGAAAGATCAAGATATTTCATAGAGGACTTGGAATGTCAGATTGTCACATATAGTTCATATTTGTATGTTAACATATGGAATATTTGAAAATTATATTTCATTCATACAAACCTGTAATTCATGGGAATAGTAAGACACAATTAACACATGCTTTTTCCTCTTATGTTCATCAAATTTAGAGTACCTACAAAACAAGATTTTCAGAAGATAGGTAATAGAAACTTTAGAAATTAAAAATGATAGTGTTGTGCATAATAACTACTTTAAGAAGTGATCCATTCTTTAGCTGTTCTGAAGAAAACAAAACATTATGACAGCTATTGCTGATTTAATATTATCCTTCTTAGAAGTCCTACCATGCTTTTTTTGTTCTACTACCATTGGTTCTATCTATAACATTGTGTCTTACTGGAATTTGAATATGTGTGATAGTTCAAACAAATTTTTTTCTTTTTTATCAAAAATGAGATATTATAGTACCCATCGATAATTTTCTGTTATTCAGTTCAGAAAGCCCTGTAATTCTTTCATTCTATGCATGGCTTTATACTATTGTGTTATGTTTGATATTATTGTATTTGAAACTATGCTCAACTATAGCAGAGTAAGAGATATGGTGTTAGCTATTGTTGATGTCCAGTTGACTTAATGTAAAGTACTGTGTTGCCTATGTTGTCCTGTTCTGATCTGCTCTGTACTGCCCCCTTTTGTTTTATTCTCTTTCAAATTAAAAAAAAAAAGAAGTGATCCATTCTCTATTTTATTTTTTTTGACACGTTGATATGGAGCAATCAACTAGCACCTTAAAAATTTAGATACTGTTAATACTCATAAATATTCATTGAGAAGTCCAAAGATCAGTGTAAACTTATAATATTCAAAGATCTTCATTTTTAAAATTAATTAATTTTTTAGTACCAACTTTTTAACTTACAACCTCGTGCTTTGCAAGCAGGTACTGTGCCCTGACTTAAATGATCTTTAAAACTATACTTTGTTATATTACCAGGTAATGTATTAGGAAAAGATAGGCTTAGGTCATGGTGACAAATAAAAATCTCAATGACTTAATTGAAAATTGATGTCTCAGTTCCATTGTGGGCTTTGCATTTAAAACCTGTCTAATGTAAATTTATCCATGAGATAGGCAGATACTAGAGGTTTTGATCTTTCATCTCCATCATTTTAACATTAGACCTCCTCCTCATTGTTGTGGCAAAAGAAGACAATACTGAAAAGTCAAATGCTGTTTACTAACTTTATTTATAATTGTAAGCTTCAAACTGATGACAGCCTTTAAGTAGTGAACAACTTATTATCAGAAAATTAAAGTTAGTAATAAATCTGTGTATCTAAATTTATCTTCCTAGCATAATATAATATTCATTATGTTTTTTGAATGATCTATATTTACAGATCTAGACTTCTCAAAGTGTAGTACTCTCTTCAAAATCAACTAGGATACTCTAAATATTCAAGTGCTTGGGCTTATCTACCAAATGACACTCTCTGGAGGTAGGAAATTCCATGATGTTGTGTGAATTACTATGTACACTGATGCTTCAGAATCAAGGACAAAGGAAGTATGTGGTGTGCCTTGTGGAAAGGAAATAATAGGATTTATTGAAATCCAATTGCAGAGTAATACTTACCTTGAGGCTTGCCTGATTGAAAGCAAGAAACAAATTTGATTTGATTTGATTCATATTGTCTGGATTAGAAGAATACTCAAAGAACAAAAACCTCATGAGTAGATCCCACTGTCTATTCAAAAGGCAGACCCTTGTTATGCTCATATCTTGTGGATATAATTTGACCACAAAACTCATTCAAGAATTTTGCTTTGATGTTTTTATTTTCACCTCTTGTCTCTTCTAGGTACTCTGATCCTTAAATGATCTCATCCAATGCCGTTGCTTTAAATACTTTCTAATTGTTAACATTTTCAAATGTACATCTCTAGATGGAACCTGTTTGTTAACCCAAGACATTTGCGTGCTCCTCATCTCTTTCATATGCTTTGCCTTTGTTGCCTAGAATTGCCTTTGTTATTCTAGATATGTTCTGATTCCAGATGAGGTTTAGGAACAATTTCTCTAGATCTATGAGTTGTGATAATGGTATTTTGTTTGCAATTGCATTAAATCTGTATAAAAATTTTAGGAGAATGGCCATTTTCACTATGTTTGTTCTTCCTTTCCATGAATAAGGAATGTGTTTTTATTTTCTGAGATTCTCTTCTATTTATTTTTTCATAGTACTGTAATTTTGCACTGTATACATCTTTTACTTCATTTATCAGATTGATTTCTAAGTATTTCATTTTTTTGGATGCTATTGGAAAGGGTATGGTTTCATTTATCTATTAGTGAGTTTGTTGGTTGTGTATAGGAATGCTATTGATTTTTGAGTATTGACTTCATATCCAGATACATTAATGAATTTGATTATTACTTTTACAGGTCTGGCAATGGAGTTTTTGGGGGGTCTTCTATGTAGAGTATCACATCATTTTCAAATAATAATAATAATTTAACTTTTTCCTTTCCTTTTATCTCTCTCTCTTTTCTAATAGCTCTGGCTGATGTTTCCAGCACTATATTGAATAGGATTGGTGATAGTGGACATGCTTGTCTTGTTCCTGATTTTAGAAGTATTTCAGTTATTTTACCATTTAATATGATACTGCCTGTTGGCTTTCCATAGATGGCTTTTATCACATTGAGGTAAAGACCATCTATTCTGATTTTCAGTAGGGTTCTTATCATGAATGAGTGTTGGACTTTATCCAAAGTTTTTCTGCATCCATTGAGATGATCATGTGATTCTTATTTTGGGTCTGTTGATATGGTGGATTACATTTATTGATTTGCATATGTTGAACCATCCCTGCATTCCTGGGATGAATCTCACTTTGGCATGCTGTATAATCTTCTTGATGACTTGTTGCATTCTGTTTTCCAGTATATTATTGAGAATTTCTGCATCTATGTTCATTTAGGAAGTTTGACCTGTAGTACTCTTTTGTGGTTAGGTCTTTCTTTGGTTTTGATATTAGGGAAATGCTTGCTTCCAGGAATGCGTTAGGGAGAATTGCTTCCCTTTACATTTCAGTGAAATGTTTGAGGAGTTTTGGCATTAAGCCTTTCTTGAATTTCTTGTAGTATTCAACTGTGAATCCATCACGACCTGGGATTTTCTTTGTTGGTAAGGTTCTAATTACATTTTCATTTTCATTAACTCTAATTGAATTATTCAGTAGTTTTACATCTTCTTGATCCAGCTTGCTAATTCATATGTTTAAAAAAATCTGTGCATTTCTTGTGTTATTGAACCTATGAGAGTAAAAGTTTTCAAAGTAGATATTGATGATCTGCATTTGTACCTTGTCTGCAGTGATTTCACCATTTTCATTCCTTATTGCATGAATGAGATTTTTTTCTTTCCTTTTTAAAGTAAGATTGGCTAGAGATTTACAATTTTATTTATTGTTTAAAGAACTAACTCTTTGATTCATTAATTATTTGTAATTTTTTCTTAGTCTCAATTGTATTAATTTCTGTTCTAATCTTTATTATTTCCTCCCTTCTTTTGTCTTTGGGCTTGACTTGGTCTTCTTTTGCTATATGTTTGAGGTGTAGTATCAGGTGGTTTATTTTTGTACGTTCTGTTTTCTTGATGTTGGAATTCACAGCAATAAATTTCCCACTGAGGGCTGCTTTCATTGCTTCTCAGTTTCTGTAAGTTGTATTTGTATTTTCATTTGCTTATAGATATTGTTTAATTGCATATTTAATTTCCTCTGTTACCCATTGATTTTCAGGAGTGTATTAGTTAATTTTCATGTATTTATGGAGATTTTGCAGTTTATTTTGTTATTGATTTCCAGTTTCATGGCACTATGATCAGATAATATGCATGGGTTAATTTTGATTCTTTTTCATTTACTAAAGCATGCTATGTGGGCTTGTATATGGTGTAAGTTAAAGAATGTCTCATGTGCAGCTGAGCAGAATGTATATTCTAATGTTGAGTGGAACACTCTATAAGCATCCATTAAGTCCATTTGTTCACAATTTTGATTCAGTTCTGTTATTTATTTGCAAATTTTTTTGTCTAGTTGATCTGCCTCTTTGTGTCAATGGGGTTTTAAGTCCACCCATTATAATTGTGTCATTGCTTATTTGAGTTTTCTTTTCTATTAATATTTGTTATATATAGCTGGATGCTCCCATATTGGTGCATATGTATTTAAGCTTGCTATCACTTCCTTTTGAAAGGAACCAGTATGTAGTGATCTTCTTTATTTATTTTGATCATTCTTGGCTTGAAGTTCACATTGTCTGCAAAGAGAATAGCTACCCCTGTTTTTGTTTGTTTGCTTGTTTGTTTGTTTGGGTTCTTGTGGCATGAAGTACTGTTTTCCATCCTTTGACTTTGAGTCTATGAATTTCCTTTTTGTTTGATGGGTTTCCTGTATACAGCATATGGTTGGATGTTGTTTCTTGATCCATTCTGCCAGTCTTTTTCTTTTAATTGGTAAACAGAGGTCATTTACTTTAATGGTTATAACTGATATATATTGGCTTATTTTGTCATGTTATCTTTCTGCTATTAGTTCTTTATCTTTAGCCTTTGTTTAACTGTTTGTCCTGCTTAGATTTTTTTCTGTTGGTGTTATTAAAGTCATACAAATTTTTTTATGTCTATCTAGAATATCTTTCAGGATTCTTTGTTGGGTTGGTGTTGGTCATGAAGTTCTTCAGCTGTTCTTTGTCACGGAAGTATGTTACTTCTCCATCAAATGTGAAGAACAGTTTTGTAGGGTACATTCATCTGGGTTGGAAGTTGTTTTCCTTTAGGATTTGAAATATTTTACTCCATGATCTTATTGACTTCATTTTTTGTGTTGAAAAGTCTGCTGTGATTCTGGTGGGTTTTCCTGTATAGGAGATCTCTTTCTTTTCTCTAACAGCTTTTAATATTCTGTTCTTATGTTGAATTTTTGGGATGTTGATTTTTATATGTCCAGGTAAAGATTTGGGTATGGCTAATTGGAGTTCTATATGCTTCACTTATTTCAAGTCAGTTTCCTTTCCAATATTTTGGAAATTTTCAATGATTTCTTCTGTAGTCTTTTTATATCATTTGTGTTGTCACCTTTTTCATTCATACCTATCAATCTTATACTGGTTTTCATTGTAGCATTTTGCAACTGTTGAGCTGTTATTTCCTGATTCCTTGTTATTTTTAAAAGATCTTTCCTTTCTTGTTCACTAGCTGAAATCTTGTCTTTGAGGTCTGAAGTCTATCTTCACATTCCTTCAGGCAATTTTGCCAGCTTTTGATGGAATTTTTGATTTCCTGGATATCTCTTTCATGTATTCTATTTGTTTCTTATATTGTTCATTCAAAGCTTCCATCTTTTTGCAGTGCTCCTTGATTTTTTTAGCTACATCTTCTTTAGATGTGTTCACCATTTCCTTTATTATATTTATCATTTCTTCTTTTACTTGGGAGATTATTTGTGATATGAGTTCCTTTACAGCTTTACTGAGTTGTTTCTTTACTTCATGTGTTATCATTTCAGAAGTTCCAGGTGTATAGACTAGATGAATTTCAATGTGTTGGCCTCCAGTTTGCACCACTCAGTGCATGGAAGCTCCCTAGCTACTTGGTGTCACTAGACAGGGTCCAACCAGGACCAGAGTGACATGCCAAAGTTCCATGGCTGTTTGTGGCCACTAGGTGGGGCCCTACCAGGTTCTGGGTAATGTACCAAGGCTGCATGGCTAGGTGGAGTTCTCTGTGCAGGCCTTCAGCTCAAGCCACTCAGCACATGGAGGCTTCCTGGCTATTTGGGGTTGCTGAACAGGGGCCAACCAAAGGCTCTCTTTTGCATTTATTACTGTGTAATTCATTCTATATTTTGTTTATTTGTTATTTATTGTCTGCCTCTACATTGCCAGATTTAAAAGTTCATGAAAGCAAGCTTTTTTGACTTTCATATGTTAATATATTTCAGCACCAAGAATAGTGTCTAGCACACATAGTTACCCAATAAATATTTCATGAAGGAATGAATAAACATCTTCTAATGATAACTAGTTGTTGATCCATTCAGTTCTGATAACCATATTTAATTGCCATCTTCATGGGTTAAGGTTTACCATAGATTTTCATATACCATAAATGAAAAACTTCCACACAAAACTGTTAAAATTTTCTCAGAACTGCATGACAGAAATTGAACATGGCAACCAGAGCTTTGGCACACAAGAGTGGAAAATTCCAGGAAGATATGTGAGAGGTATAGAAAAGGGACAATCAACTTACATAATTACGAAGGTATATGGCTGAAGTAGACAGTCTCCAAAATGGTTTCCACTACTCCTTGCCTCCCAGTCAGTTTTCAAGAGGAATATTCTTCTCTTTAATGTGAATTGAATATAGTACTCATGTCTTACAAATAGAATATCACAAAAGCAAAAGTATGCTTTTTCCAAGATCAAGTTACAAAAATGAAACTAGTTTTTGTGTTGCTTGCTCTTTCTCATTTTCTTATACTGCTTAAGTGAAATTCTATTTTATGAGATGCTTTACGGGAAGGAACTGAGGAAGGCCTCTGGCAAAAGGTGAAGTAGAAAGGGAACGTGAACTTTACAAGTCACTAGGATTCTTTATTATGAAAACAAAAAAGTCCAAAAACATGATCTAATTGCAACTTTAGCACTCTACTGGGGACCACTAAGAAAAAAAAACCAGACCCTTATTATAAGTTTACTTTTGACTATGTATATGAGGAGGGATGTCATATTATTTCCTTTTGCCTGCTTTAGCAAATTATCACAATTTGGCAGTTTAAAGCAGTATGAATATATTTTTTCACAATGCTGGAGGTCAAAAATCTGAAATCAAGGTTTTAGCAGGGTTATATTGTCCTGATGATTCTGAGGGACAATATATTCCATGCCTCTTACCTGGTTTCTAGCACTCTTTGGTATTCTTTGACTGGTAGATACAACACTCTAATTTCTGCCTCTGGGTTCACATGTCCTTCTTCCTTGTGTCCCTTTAGTCTCAAATATTCTTTTGTTTCATCATAAATATAACCAATGGTTGGATTTAGGGCACACTCTACATCTGAAATGGCCTCATCTTGAGATCTAGTATTTAGTTACATATACAAAGCTATTTTGAAATAAGGTCCTACTCACAGATACTGGCAGTCAGGACTTGATCATATCTTTTTGAGGGATAAAACCCAATCCCATACCAGTGGAATATAAAAATGATTAGATCTGAAAATCATGTTGTGAACTCATAATTTTTGTAATGAGATGTAAGCAAACTTTTTGTGATCAGAAGATATGTTAGTTTTACTTTTATAATGTTTAGAAAATAGAAGAACAAAGAAGAAAATATAACATGCAATTTAATTTAAATTATTTTTTGTGCAATTGAAAAGAACCATTTTTATGTAACCATTAAAATAACTATTCTTAGGTTGAATATTAAAAATAAGAAATTAACATATACATATGGAAAGTCTAATTCATAATTTTACTCCTTGAATTTTCACAAACTAAACACACCTATGTAAATATCATCTATAACAAGAAATTTAAAATTATGTGTATCCCAAAAGTTCTTAAGACTCTAGTCATTGCCTGCATCCCTGTGCATAATGACAATCTCGATTTGTAACACTCTATTGAATATTTCTTCCTGATTTTAAACTCTCTATAAATGAATCATATAGTAATCATATAGTAATTCTTTTGTATCTGCATGCTTTTATTCAATATTATACACATTTGCTGAAATACTTTGTCAGTGTTGTATAATATTTTAATCATATAATTATATAAGAATTAGCCAATTCTGCAAATGTTGGATATTTGAGTTTCTTCCATATTTAGTTATTACTAATAGTGATACTATGAATATTAACATACTGGTTTGTGGAACATGTATATATGCACGTTTAACTTGGATATGCATGTGAAAGTGGAATAACTGGATCATGGGTTATGCATATATAGAGTTTCAGTTGACATCTATAAAAGTTTTCCAAAGCATTTGTACCAATTAATAATCTTATTAGTAGTATTTAAAATTACTAGTTATCTACATCATTTACAACATGTGGTGTTATCTGTTTTTTTAATTACCTAATCTGGTAAGAAATTTAAGTAAGTTATTATATGATTTGAAGCTAAAAATGAGACTATTTTACCTTAATGATAGGCACATTTCTCTTTACAGATCTCAATGATGATAACATTGAGTCTGCAGGTAAATAAAGCTAATTGATCCTAAAGTGAGTAATATTTTCATAATAATAATGTTCTTTGTATTTATAACTTATAATATACGGATGACACATGAAATAATCAAATATAACTGCATATTAGAAGGAAAGCATTAGCACTCTTGATAGTGTGACATAAAGTATACACATGGTAGGAGGTAAAAGAGAAAACTGTAAACAAGTGATTCAGGTCTCCATCTCATAAGGTGTGTGGTAAAGCAATAACAGGTAAAAATTGATACAACATGAAATACAGTTTAATATTTATTCTCAAAACTTAGAAAAGCAAACTACAGGAAATCTTAAAGATAGCATAATTAAGGAAAAATTGGAAGAGTTAGGGAGATAGGATTAATAGTTGAATTGATCTACATTTTTCATAGAAAACAGTGAATAGATACATTTTAATTTGGTAAACATAGAAATAGTTCCATAAACCATTATTTGTATTTACTAAATTAGGTATTCAAAGAACTACAAAAGTTAAAGAAATTGTCACCAGAAAATACTCCTTGGGATGAATGGGTTAGGTCTATAGCTGATCATTTTGCATTATAATCTTTTCCATGCAAATTAATTGTTAAACATGTGAATATAGTACTTTGATAAAAATTAAGTCTTTATTTCAAAGAGAATAAAGCAAAACAAAACAGAGTGAAGAAAATTAAAACAGAACCATGCAAACAATACAGGACTTCATAACAAAATCACAGAAAATCAATACTGGCTACCATAATGTCTCTCAATTTCTTTAAATAGCTATCTGTACCATCATCACACACAATAAAATCAAACAAAACAAAACAGAACAAAACCAATCAAAACAAAAGAATGAAAGCAGTACAGGGCTTTAAAACAAGATAATAGTATATCAACAATGGTTACCATGTTTCTTATTGTTTTAAAAATAGCTATCCATACCTTCAAACATAAAATAAAAAAACAGATTAAAACCAATCAAAACAAAAGAATGAAAGCATTGCAGGACTTCAAAACAAGATAATAAGAAATCATAAATGGTTACCATAATACATCCTGTTATCTTCAAAATAGCTGGCCATACCATCAGACAGTAAATCTAACAAAATAAGACTAAATAAAACCAAACCTAACAAAATTATGAAAATGATACAAATATTCAAGACAAGATAATAGGAAATTAACAGTGGTTACCACCTTCCTCTTCTATATGTTTCCTCTTATAACATTCATAACGTCTATTGTGCTTTTTGGGTCCCACTAATTCTTTCATTTTTTTGTTTTAGCAAGATAAAAAAGTGTTTACCCACATAAGACCAAACCATTTCACCCATAAGCATTATCTCCAGTTGATTATCCTACTTTAGAGTTGTGTAGGTTTCCATTTTATGAAAATACCATGTCTTTCTTGTCCATGCTGCAGTTGATGGGCAATATTACCTTTACTTCATTTTGGTCTTCTGTCACATGGAACAATCATTTTCTCTCCTTTGATTTTCAGTACATCAATTTCGTTTTAAAATTTTATTTAAAGAGAAAAAAAGCAAAACAGAAAAAAGAGTAGAAATAATATGGAATTTCAAAAAAAATAGAGTAAGAAACTACTACTTCATAAATTACATATTGTCCTCTTAGAAATAGTTGTTCAAGTTACAAAATTAAAGCATATAAAGTCGACATTCAAACAGTGAGACTGAAAACAGTTCTGTTCAATGATCCAACAAAAACTTAGTAATATGGCTAGCAATCCTACACATTTAAACATACATGCAGTTATATCCTTTAGAGCATTTTCTTTTCCTCTGTTTTACAATAGCAATTACACATTTTGGGTTTTATTATTTCTACATTTCTTATTACTTTTTACCCTAGAGACACAATGTGATATTTATAACTATGATTCTTATTTATTTCACTTATGAGGATAGTCTTCAAGTTGTCTCCATTTACCTATGAAGGCCTCAAGATCATCCTTTTTTATAGCTGAGTAATATTCCATTGTATAAAAATCCACACAAATCTTTTTCATCCACTCTGTGGTTGATAGGCGTTTTGGTTGTTTCCAAGATTTAGTTATTACAAATTGTGATACTATGAACATGGGTTCACATATCACTGTGACATGACTTTTTCAGGTTTTCTGGGAAATACCCAGGAGGGAAATAGCTGGTTTGAATGAAACTTCTAATCCTAGTCTTCTGAGAAATCTCCATAGTGATTTCCATAGTGGTTGCACCAGACTGCAGTCTGACCAACAGTGGAACAGTGTTCCATTTCCCCTGAAGCCTCACCAACATGTTTTACCAGTTGATTTCTTGATGGCAGCTATTCTTTCTGGAATTAGATGAAATCTCAGTGCTGTTTTAATTTACATTTCTCAAATGACCAGTGATGGTGA
>PVJX010039003.1:0-16022 GCA_004027295.1 Dolichotis patagonum
ATAGTGAAGATCTCTGGTTGTCTAGCTTTGAAATTTATGCTTTCTTATGTCCCATTCTGTTCTGTTTTGTTGTGTTTAATTTTACTCCCTTTTAAAATAAAATTTAAAAATTATTTAAAAAAAGACTCTCATATGAGGTGTACTTCTTAAAGCTTTGAAGACAGGACACAGACAAATCTGAACAGGTGGGTCTTAACTCAGTTTATTAGAACCTCTCTTGGTGCTCTATCATTTTTCTATATAATTGTCCAATCCTCATCTAACTTAGCACAAAAATACTCACATTTAGCTGTTTTTTGTTTGTTTATTGTTTTTTGAAACATGTAGTATATGTAGCCTAGGCTGGCCTCAAACTCATAGTGATCCTCTTGCCTCAGCCTCCGGAGTGCTGGGATTACAAGTGTGGGCCATCATGCCCGGCTGGGTCTTCATTTTTTTTTCTGGTACTGGGAATTGAATGTAGAATTTTGTGCTTGCCTATGCAGGTGCTTGTGCCACTGAGATATATGCCTGGCCCTTCCTTTCTTAATGAAGGTTTCTGTGTCCTGTAAGTCTACTAAATAAATTTGCATGTTTTTCTCCTGTTAATCGATTTTTTGTTATAGGAGATCTCAACTTGGAACCCAAGATGGCTGGAGGAAAAGACACTCTTCTTCTCTTATACCGTTCTTTTCAAATGTTGTTCTTCTTCCGGACCATTCTCCTTTAACACCTCTCTCTTATATTTTTTTCCACTCTTTCCTTCCTCCCTCTTCGCCGGCTCCTGCTCCATGGCTGAGAAGCCAGTTTTACTTGGGCGGGGTGGGGGGAGGTGTCTGGGGATGCAACTCATGACCTGGGGGTGCTAAACATGGGTTTGGCACTGAGCTACATCCCCAGCCCTGAGAAATGTCTAAATCATTCTTAAAAAGAAAAAAAATTTACGAAACCATACATCTCTTTGTGCAATAATGTTGTGTACCAAAATACCTTTTTAAGTTTTTGACATTTTAATAGTATAAGTTGAGATCAATAGACTTTTTGTCCTTAAGGGTCAAAGGTAGTACATTTTTGGGCTTTGTGGGCCACAGATGGTCTCTGTTACATATTTAATTTGTTTTTCTTTATAATTTGTGAAAAACATAACAGCCATTCTTAGCTTAGGGATCATATAAAAATAGGCTTCAGACCACATTAGGCCTGAAGGCCATTGTTAGCTGATTTCTGGTTTATAGAAACGAGGACTTGGCTCTGAGACAGTCTAATATCAGCCCTGCTCCCACACTGATGCTGGATGTGGTCATGTGCTTGCCTGGCTGCTAGACGTTAGCAACTGCAACATGAGAGCATGCCTTGGGTACATGCTGGTACCCATTCAAAAGAGATGACAGATGCACAGACACAAACTCCAGCTTAGAACTAAGCCTGCTGGGCCTATCTAAGAGCAGCCAAACCTCAGACTGCCCTTGATGCTGTCCAGTGCAAGTGGCTATCGCAAAATAAAGTGCCCAGCACTGGAGTGCGGCTCAGTCTGTGTGGGTGGGTGGGTGGGGGGTAGGTTGGTGTGCTGCAGGCCCTGGATTCAATTTCCTAGCACCAAAAAGAAAAATGTAATCTAAGGAAGGGAATTCAGTAATTGCAGTTCTTTCTGTTTTGCTCAGGAAAGTCTTATACAAGTGTTTTTCAAACACTCAGGGACCACCTCCAATGTGTGATCCACATCGCCTGGGGTGATTGTTAGGTATCAGTTTCCTGCGCCTTCACTTTAGAGAGACTGATTTGGAATATCAAGGGACAAGACTTAGTGTACAGTATTACTCCCCAGGGAGCCTTAGAATTGCTATTTCAGTGGTGTGTGTGTGTGTGTGTGTGGTGCTGAGGATCAGACTTAGGCCTCATAGATGCTAGGCAAGCGATCTGCCACTGAGCTACACTCCAGGCCTCCTGTCTTTCAGATTTTTATAAGCCCTTTGGTTCAGGTGGGTACTAGCTGCTTTTGTTGGGCCCCTACCAGGCACCAGATGTTTGGATAGATACATAGTCTCAGTTTTAAACCTCTTAAAGGATCCATGAGGTAGGTGTGATTACCCTCATCTCACAGTTGAGGACATTGAGGCTTAAAGAGGTTAAATAACTTACTCAGGTCACATGACTAGCAGGAAACAAGGTCAGATTCCTCTCTGCCTATTGACATCCTTAATGTGGCTGACGGCTTTCATCTTAGGCAGTTGTATAATTATGCAAATCAGTCTTGCAGCATGTCCTTGAAACCAGAAGAATCTAGTGAAACAGAAGAGAAAAACCATAGCTAGAGGAGCAGACAGATAATGATCTGGAAGCTTTGCTTGGTACTGCATCGGTCAGGTCAGCTCCAGGTCTTCTCCTTAGGGCTGGTACATTTGGTTCTGGGGATGTAGCAAAGAGGTAGAGTCATTAAGAAAGCCAGCCCAGGACAGAAATGTTGAGTGGTCACACTTGAAATACCTGTCTCACCCTGGAGAGTGGACCTTTGAAGAAAGGAAACATTCACCCAGATGCCATGGGTTGCTATGACAAAGTACTCCACAGTCACTTGCCATCTAGTGACTTTTTGGTGAAAGGCAGACTCCATGCATGACAGTGTCCAGTAGGATCACATTGCCTAGTGATGCTATAGCTATCTTAGTCTAAGCGCATGCTGTGATGTTTGTGTGGCTATGGAAATAACCTACGGACATGTTCTTCAAAATGCATCACTGCCATTACATGATACATGACTGCCCTATATATTGAGTGGATGATAAAGCAACACGCAAAAAAAAATTTTATTGTCTTCTTGAGACAAGGTCTCACTATGTAGTTCAGGCTGGCTTTGAGCTCACTTTGTAGCCCAGGCTGGTCTTGAATTCACAATGATCCTCCTGCCTCAGTCTCCTGAGTTCTGGGATTATAGATGTGTGCCACCAAGCCTGGCTAAGCAGTGCAAATTTATAAACTCTGTAGGTGGGAAGTCCAAGATCAGGGTGCTAGCACAGTCAGTTTCTGATGAGGTCTTCTTTTAGGATGCAGACTTCTGACTTTGCATTGTATCTTTTCAAGGCAGAGGGTCCCTAATCCCACTCATGAGGGCTCAACACTTAAGACCAAATCACTTCCCCAAAGCCCTATTTCTTTTTTTTTTTAATTTATTTTATTTTATTTTAAAAGGGAGTAAAATTAAACACAACAAAACAGAACAGAATGGGACATAAGAAAGCATGAATTTCAAAGCTAGACAGCCAGAGATCTTCACTATCTGTCATATTGTCTCTTGTTTTCTTCCAAATGGTTGTCCTTATCTTTGCATATGGAGAGCTCATACTAAATAACATAGCCAATCTTTTCACAAGATGTGTAATTCACTGGCTCCCACTTGCTAGGCAGGGGGGAGGGGGAGGGGGCACACGGGATGGGGGACAGGACGACACGAGATGTCTGATTCTCAGCCCACACGCTGGCAGGATCACAGTCGCCCCCCAGAGAGGGGAAGAGCTCCTTGTTCTCCCGGTACCCCGAGTCAGATGCACTGTGCAGGGTCTCTCCCCTGCAGGCCCCCTAAAGTCCGCCATACTCACCTGTTATTTATTTCTGATGAATTGACCGTTCCATTTCCAAAGTTCTGAAATGGCCAACAGACCACAGAAAGAATTCTCTTTAGGCTCCTTTTTGAAACCAGCAGCTACAGCGATCTGCTGGCCTTGCTTCAGGGCCATCAAAGCCCTATTTCTTAATGCTATTAACTTGGGGGTTACAGTTTCAATGCATGAATTTTGGTAGATGTAGTCAGCCCACTACAAGTTTAAAAGTTGTTTCTCAGACTACTCCCTCCTTGCTATGGTTCTAGCTTCACGGGTATGAGCTGTGCCTAGAGGACCTTGGTTTCCAGCAAAATTTTTGAATCTGATGTTGGTGTTTTTAAAACCACATCTGAAAAAACACTGAACCAAAGAAATGACTCATAACTGTTAGATTGTCTCTTTGAAAAAAATTACACCAGTGGAAGTTTGTGGACTGGGAGGAGAACAAAGAAACTAACCCCTTCCAGTGAGCCAGCCGGTGCACAGGCTGGGAGACCAGAAGAGCTGAGCCCTGCGGCTCCCCAAGCAACCGAGTGGTTCAGAGGAACACAAGCTGAGATGATAGCTACTGAAGTAAAAACAACTTAATGCTTGTATTGTTGGATTGACTTTGTAAGCATAAAGCTGGGAGTCTGAGCATCTATTTAGAGGATAACAATACGCAATATAGCAACTATGGGGGATTTTCTTCTATCTTGTTTTAAAATCCAATATTGTTTTCACTGGTTCCATTTTATTGTTTTGTTTTATTCCTTTTAAAATAAAAAAGAGAAGAAAAACATTACAAAAGGAATAGATATGTAGTGTAAGTAAATTCCAAAATGAAAAGAAAACAAACAAATACCACTTGAAATTCTATTAGTCAGGTATCCTTCTATTAACATTTTGATGTGTGGTCTTACATATTTTTCCCTCTGTGAGTACATGCATACCATGTATAGATGGGGTCACACTGTATATAATATACAATATTCATATGCAATATAATTGATATAAAATACTCTGGAATTTGCTGTTTGCACCTACACACCCTCCCATGTCAATAAATGCAGATACCTCATACTTATGGTATATAGCAGTGGAGGTAGCATTTAAAGAGAACTATTTGGGACATTTTACTGCCTCTCCGTCTCACATTGTAGCAAATACCTACTGTCCTTGGATGGGACTAGAAATTGGGTTCATTTCTGGATCCCTGTGTCTAACATGCAGCTGCACCACACGCATCTGAACTGGCCCAGAAGTGAGGAGGAGCGGCTGGTTCTGGGCATGCAGGGAAAAATGCTCAAGGGCCTCTGAGGGCACTGGGGCCTTTTCAACCTCGGAACTAATCTTGAGGGTCTTCCAGCTCCAGAAAGGAAGCTCCATGAATCTTCACAGCCTGCAGCTCGTAACTTGGATTATAATGTCTGTCCCAAATCCCAACCCCTGCCTTGCCTGCACTCAAGGTTGGCAGGGATGCCAAGGGCCCCCTCTAGGACAGGAACCTTAAGCCAGGAGAAACCAGAGCAAGAGGCCTTTGTACTACAGCGCTGGCTTCCCCAGCACTCCCTGCCCACACAGGACCCAGGCCCACAGTAACAATGCAAAGTTCAAAATCTGTGCATTTTAGAACCTAAGTCAGGCGGCCCCTGACCTCCCTAGCCCTGTGACCTGCGACCTCAGCTTGCCGTGGCTGTCATGGAGCCTGGGTGTATGTCCTTGGAACCAAAATGTATGTGGCCTGTTTGGTGGAAGGAATAAACTTAAAATACAATCTTTAGTAAATAAAAGAAAAAAGTAATCAGGATAGTCGGCTTCAGTCTGAGATAAACAAAGCAAATCCTTTTACCTCTTGCTCGGGGCTGGAAAGGGGCGGCATTTGTATTTCTCTGATGCTTTTTATGACCTAAGGACTGGCCTGTCTTTCTGCCACTGGACTGGAGCCGGCACAAAGCCAGGCTAATCACAGAGCAGTTTCGGAAATGAGGGTCTTGAATGGAATTTCCTCAACACGCCCTCCACAGTCTGCAGCCTCCTCATCCAGCTTCCCCTTGTGGAAGGCTCCCGGCCGCTCTGGACAGGGCTGGAGAACAAAGAGCTGTTTCTCTGAGTTGTCCCTGGAGCCCACTGAGCCTGGCCTTGTACAAAATTTCAATAAAAGCAACTCTTATTCTCTCTTCCCTATCCTGGGGCTGTCAGGAAAAAAATAAATCAAATGCTGCATATTTTATGGGAGAGTTTATAATGTGTAAATCTCCACTGGGAGGGAATAAAAAATTGTATATTGTAGACAGGAATTTTGCCCTCAAAGTGCTTAATGTTTGCTTGGAATGTCACAGCCAATCACAGCAAGAGGGAGAAGTCAAGTCATAGCTTGTGGCAGCAACCCAAACAATCTTTCAACAAATGGAAGTTCCAGGCTCTGATTCCATTGATGTGAAACCTGAGTTCTGCTAGTCAAGATGGGGGTGGCAGAAACCTGGGGCTGGGGAGCAATTTGCTTCAAGAGGGATGGCCACCAGTGCTTTTACCTTCTAGTCTCCTGTTGCTTTCTGGTAGAGAGGGGCAGTCTATCTTCCCACCCTCCCATCTGGGCTGCCCTGTGGCTGCCTAGACAAATTGTGGTGGGGGCGGAGGATACCAGTTCAATTCAGGACTGGCCTTTAAAAGAAGACAGAAGTTTCTGCTTCTCATTTCTTAGAACCAGGCTGACATGTTGTGAGGAAGTATGAAACCCATCTGGAAAGTCCAGGAGGAAGGAAACAGCTCTAGGACTGGTATCCCAGCTGAGCAGCTGGCCACAGTACTGGCTCTCCTGCTCAGTCATCGTGAGGCAGGTCCTTCTCAGCTGACGCTGCTGGGACCCATACGAGCTGTGCCTGCCAAGCTCAGCCCCAGGTGTGAAACTATAGCAAATAAGTGATAGTTACTGCATTCGTGCACCTGCTTTGTTCACATAACATCTTATAAAGAAGCCATTATTAGTGTTGCTTTCATTTCATGGCTGAGGGGCTGGAGTTGAAGAGGTTAAGTAAATTATTAAAGATCACACAAGTGGTGCATGGAAAAGTCATCAGGTACAGGCTGTGCCCCGAGGTTGGTGCATGCACCGTTTCTGAAGGAGTTAAGGACATTAGCTAGGAAGTTGCATGACATAGAACAAGAAGATTCGAAGGTTGGGATCCAATGAAAGAGGGACTGCCAGGCAAGGTGGCACATGCTTAGAATACCAGTAACTCCACCCTGAGACAGGATTGCAAGTTCAAGTCCAGCCTGTCTAGTTTAGCAAGACCTTGTTTTTAAAATAAAGTAGTGTAAAGGGCAGGGGATGTAGTTTGGTGCTTCCTGGATTCAATTCCCAGTACTGGGGGAAAAAAAGAAAAGAAGAGGAGCGGAAAAAAAGGATGGGGGTGGGGGTGGGGCATAGAGACCACATGCTTAGGAAAAAAGAAGTTATTGCTTCCTTTAAAGATGATGGTCATTTAAAAGTGGCCATTGATGGCTTTTGAGCAGGATAAGTGATGGATAAAAAAAACTTACACAGGGGCTGGACTGAGGATGGTCTGAAGGGACAAGAGGTAGGGAGCAGATGGGCCAGAGAAGACATGGAGCTGATCAGGAGGGAAGTGATGTGGGAGTGCTGCCCAGGGTGGCAGCAATGGGAACAGACAGGGACATATGGCAAGACTTTAAAAAAGCCCAATGGGAGGATCCCATGGCCAGCAATTCAAAAACATTTGAGTCTGGTGGTCCCAAAGGAGGCAAACTACTGACTGAAACTGGAAATGCGGGCTGGAGAGCCAGTTCAGAGAGTTTTGTGCATTCAGCAAAAAAAATAATACTGAATAGTAAAGTGAATAAGCTGCCAACATGTTTCACACTGAGAATAAGGTTATGAGGACAGAGAAGGCCAGCTGACTACGTGGCACTCAGAGGGGTTATAGTGGCATCGGAGGAGGGCAATCCTATAAGATGTGATACAGGTTTGGGTTCCAAGACACATGTCTTGGTTTGTTGAGGGACAGTTAAAAAAAGTGCTTATCATAATCATTACACATTCTTTGAAAACGTGATTTTTATCTTGTATTTTTGAGACAGGGTCTTACTATGCAGTTTGGGCCAGACTTGAACTTACTGTATCACCCAGGTTGGCCTCGAATTTGTTCATTGAGGCTTGAATTCCTGGTGATCCTCTTGCCTCAGCTTCCTAAGTGCTGGGATTAGAGGAGTGTACCACCAAACCTGGCTCAAAAGTGTAATTTTTTTTTTGTACTGGAGATTGAACTCACAACTTCGCACTTGCCAGATAGGCATTGGCCACTGAGCTATATCCCCAGCCCAAAGATGTATTTTTAATGACTACAGAGAATTTGATCTCATGAGTAACCACAATTTATATAACTGTCCCTGTAATATTTTTCACATTTACGAGGCTGACAATTTGGGTTATTATAAATGACACTAAAATGGAAGTCTCTGTAAACAAGTTTTCATGCTTCTGTTCATTCTTAGAAGATAAATTACAGGCCAGGCGTAAAGCTCAACAGCGCAGCATCTGTCTGGCAAGCACGAGATTCTGAGTTCGGGTCTCAGTACTCACCACACGCACAAAAAGATAAATTACAATGGAATTAGCAGCCTAAAGGGTAAAGTTTTAACAATATTGTTTTTAAAAATTGTAAATTTATTTACTTTTTGTTAGTGTATGTTTGCAATTCATGAAGTTTACAATCATCTAGGGAGTGGTTACATGTACATGTCGCAGCTTGTCTCTCTTTTTCGTAAACTCCTGTCCCCTTCCTTGCTCCCCTGCCAGTTCTCCTTTCCCTTTTTTCATATCTGTTAATATTATTTGCCTTAGCTCTGTAGGGTGCCGCTGAAGGGGGCACCCTTAGCTCACGTTATGGTGCATAGCGTTTGCATTACCTGGGGCTGTTAGGTTCCTGGACATGGCAGGTCCTTATTCTTATTTCCCCTTTCCCACCTCCTCACCCCTCGCCCTTGCCCCCTTGGACTATTCCTTATTGCAAGAGAGCCGTCCCTTTTTAACAATATTCTTCATACTCACTGCCAAATGACCTGCTAAAAAAGGGTGTCACTTTAGTTTCTCTAGTGGTGCAGAAAGGGACATCTCACAAAGAAAAGTGAAGCGACCCCACAGCTGTGTATGCTGTGGGACCTGTTTTGTACATTAAATGCAAGGAACTGGGTGACAAGATAACCCAGAATATGTTACTGAGACTGGATGTCAGAGTTCACGGCTGATCCAATTTTCATCTGCACACATTTCTGTATTTTATGTATTTCCTAAATAGTATGTGTATTGCTCACCATAAAAATTTTCTTTTGTGTGTTTTTAAATTTCATTGGTACATTTTACATAGACATAGCAATAACGTTCACCATAGGGAATTTGTACCTGTACCTGGTATATCTTGCTTCTTTTTTTCCCATTCCCCTCCCCTCCCTTCAACCCCTCTTCCCCTCCTTATTTATGACAGCTGTGTTTTCATTTTTTCCTTATATTCTTTTTTTTTCTTATCCCTTCTTACTCCTCCCCCTTTGTTCTCCTTCTCATTTGAACATTTTTTCCCCATTTCCCGGTCTGTTATACATTTTGGTCTTTATTTACACTTCTGGTTTGTAACACCGAAACATGTGTGTCCAATTTAGTTCACTTAAGGGTATGGTCTCAGGATGTATCTATTTACCAAGAAATGCCTCAAGCTTATCCTTCTTTATGGCAAACAGTACTCCATAATAACTTTTTTTTAAGCAGAAAAATAACACGGTAGAGATAATACTGTGCAGATCTCTGATGGCAGTGTAAACACGGGCAAACCACCCGACTGCAGCTGACGGCAGCGCATCTGAAATTGCTACCAGAGTTCTCAGCCCAGAGAGTCACTACAATCACGCAGGGCACTAAACAAACTGAGTCTGAGGTGCAGCCCAGACTCACTGAATCCACCTTCCTGTAGGCTCCAGTGGGGCCGATAGCCTGGACACTAAGGTGCAGTTGGACATGAGATCCCCAGAACCAACAGGAGGGTAAGGTCCAGGATGGGATCTCACCCCAGGTGGGAGACAGGAGTGGCTGGTGGCAGACAAGGCTGTGGGTGTTGGCCGCACCTCAGTCTCAGGTAGAAGGCGCTCTGACTGGTGCCCGTCGCCACTCACAATGAGTCGGAGCTGGAGGAAGTCATGGCTTTGGGAGGCAAGGCAGTTTCTCCTTGTCTCTAAGCGCTGGGAGAGATCAGAAAGGCAAAAGCAGTGTCTGGTGTTTGCTCCCGGCCTCTTAGGGAGTGAAGCTGGTGGTCTCCCTTTTTGGAGGGGTTGTGGTTGAGGGGAGGGATGTGGAGATGGGGCTGGAGGGAGAGGCAGAGTTAGGCCTGTGGCCTCTGCTTCCTCTGGGCCAGTGGGGAGCTGCCACCTCATACTGGCAGGGCGCCCAGCCTCTTCTGAAGCTGAGAGATTAGGGCAATTTAATCCTTTGCTCTCTCCCTGGGCTATTTCTGTGGAGAAGGGGGCTGGGCCGGCTGTCCGTTGGTTCCCTCAGCAACAGGGCCTGGCCAGGCGCATTGTAAAGAGGCCCCCGCTGGGAAAAGCAGCAGGGAAGGAAGGGAGGAGATGGCTTTTCCAGGGCCTTCCCTTCTCAGAGGTGGTGGTAGCCCTTGGTTCCAGGAGGGAAGGGGAGGCCTTTCCGGACCTCAATCCCTCCCTGGGCCAGAGAGCAGCCTGTGGGCACGCATGAGCTCATTGTTTACACGTGGAAAGTGAGGTTCAGCCAAGGCTGGGGGAGGAGGTGTCAGGAGGGACCGGGCAGTCTTTCCCTTTGATGGAGCCCAGAGGAGACCAGGCCTGCTTAGCGGTTGATCCTAACCTTCCTCCCACTGTTGACTGTCTTCCTCAGATAGCTACATAGTCTTCTTAGCATTTCTATTTGCAGAGCTTCTTAAAGGCTTCTGCCTCTGAAGTCCCCTCTGCAGAAGTGACTCTTAGACCTTCTACCTTTTCTTTAGCTGCCCCGAATTCTGCCCTAGCTGGCTGTGGTTCTCCATCCCTCTCCTTCTTGCCTTTCCTATTTCTCCTCCTTCTTGCCCTCTCTCCCACATTCTTCCTTCCCACTCATTTCTCCCTCCCATTCCAAAAACAAACAGAAATTTCCTAACCTCTTTCCAGTCTCAGTTTTTGCTCAGGTTAATGAAGGTCCTAATGGCCTTGAGAGGGTAAATAAAACCATCCAGGCTGAAACATGTTAGCAAACGCTGTAAACTCAAGATGCCAGATGCCATCCACTGTGGAAGCCTTTTGTCAAGTCTGTTAAAATATGCCTTGGAATTTGAAGATTTGAGCTTTCAAGTCAAAATACAATCAACAGAAGATACTACTTATCTGAGCATACCCCTTGAAAAAGAAGCTAGTGTATTTTACAAATGTGATTTTGATTTAATTAAGAAAATAAATGAGGACTATATTGCTGCTTTCAGTAATTCCCATAAAAGCCATTTCCTTAGGGAACATAGTTCCAGCCTGGAAAATGTCATGGTATTCCTCCCCACACCGAGGAGACTCTGCCAGCCCTTTCAGGAGGTTCCTTTGGAACACCATCAGCACAGAGGATCAAAGCCCAGGGTCCAGTAGAACCAAGCATGTAAACCCAATCTAATTCCTCCCGAAAACTCATCTCCTTTTACTCCCAAATAAAAACATTCACATATTCCGGTTTCTCACAGGGAAGAAGTAGACACCTGGGCCTGGGCCAGCCTTTCCTCCCTCCCTCCTTCCTTCCTTTCTCCCCTCTCTCCTTCGCTCCTTCTCTGCCTCTTCTCCTCCTCTCCCCTCCCCATCCTCTCTGTCTGTCTGTGTCTCTCTCTTTCTCTCTCTGTCTGTCTCTCTCTCACTGGGTATTCCACTCAGGGCCTTCCCACTGTGCCATATCCTCAGTCCTTTTCTAACTTGTACATTCTGAGACAGGATCTTGTTAGGATCTTGCTAAATTGCCCAGGCTAGCATAAACTTGCTATCCTCCTGTCTCAGCCTAAGTCACTTTCTACTTCTGCAGAATGGGTTCTGTTGTCAAGATTAAGATAATTTACATGTCCTGGAGCTGGGGTCATTTGGCGGTAGAGAATGTATAAGAATGAGTTTGATATTCAGCACCCCCACCCCAATTATGGATATTGAGCACTTAGCCCAGTGCCTGGAGCACAATGAGCAACATGAACACTGTCCTTGCCCCTTTTGGTTTGTGAATGTGCCTGTTTTGTCTTATATTACCAGCACCCACAGTAGGGTGCCGTACCATCACGTCTCACACAATAAGCTAGTGCACAAACATTATAGGTCGGGATTAGAACTCAAAGCACCTGAATACATCACATGCTCTTTTCAGAGCACCAGCGGCCTCTCTCACGTCTGAAGCGTTAGAAATGGTTCACTCCTTGTTCCCGGAAGTTTGTTCCGTGGAGCAGAGTCCTTTATGTGTGCATCTGACGGCTGCTGCAGGCGGTAGAGCCTGGGAAGCAGGCGGGAGGGAGCGAGATTGACTTGAGGAACGGTGGTGATTTTTCTGTGGCTCCGCCTAGGGCTTGCAGTCCTGGCCATTCTGAGGGTTCTCTGCCACGGCTGGGGACGAGGCCTTTGAGAGGAATGCTGTATACCAAGGTGGAGGGCATGGGCTTTCCTCCTGGTGTGACCCTAGGGCTGGGGAAGGTTCCCTACAGGAAGTCCTCTAGATCCAGAACTGTGCCTGAAGCAGCCAGGTTCAGACTTTTCTCGGTGGTGTTGGGGAGTGTTCTCTTTGTCATCCCCTTTTCAAGGAGACCTCCAGGGCGAGTGGCCTCCAGAAAGCACAGGAAAGGATGACCAGGCTCCTTCCCAAGCAGTCCCGGACGACATCTCAGACTGGCTGTTTGTCTCAGGATCCCTGCTGGGCTTTCTATCTCTCTGTTAATTTTCTGCAAGGGGTCTGGAAGAGTGATGACTAGAGAAGTGGGTAGAGGGTGAGGGAGAAGAAAGGCCAGCCTCCTCTCAGATGGTGGGGTGGATGACAGCGGGGCTGGCTCAGCCCTAACCTGCGTGTGTGCACACGCACAGGCCACACCACACCCCGCGCACACACGCACGCCTCGCGCACACCTGCACACATCGCGCACACCTGCACACCGTATGTCCTACCACACATGGTGCGAGCGCACACAACATATACACCACACATATACCACACACCAAGTGTGCACATGCATCACACGCACCACATACACACACACTGCGCATGCCACTAAACCCAAGCCGCGTCACAGGCCACACACACACACACACACACACACACACACACACACACACACGCCACACCTCACACTCACAGGCAAAGCCTGCATTCCCACACCCTTCAGTGTTTTAAGAGAACGACAGCGCCACCTGGTGGCATTTACAGACAACACACCCCCAAGCTTAACTGAAGGAGTAACAGGACTGTTTGTTAACTGTACTTACACTCTGGGTCCCCACTGTTAAAAGTTCCTCTTCCGCCTTCTGGCATTTTCTCAGAAAACGAACCATTACTGCTTCTGAGAAGTGGTTTGCAGTTCTCCCCGTGGCGCCCCTGGCTAGAGGGACAGTGCTCAGCAATCACTTCCAAACAGAACAGCCCGTTCTGGGCGTCTGTCTCAAGACCCACTGCACTGGGCTTATCTGGAAAGGGAGCTGCAGGCAGGCAGGGAACGGGAGAAACGGACTCCAGCCACTGCTGACATGATGTTCTCTAGCTGTAAATTACCAGAAGAGCAGAGGGAACTGCGTTATCGACATCAATTTCTGCTTCTCTGACTCAAGCTTGGTATCTCCCCATAATGGCTCACTCTGTGATAATGAAAAGCCATGCGGCCCTGGCCATCTGCATTGCTGAGTCGGTCCCCATCCCCTGTGCCTCATGAGTGACTTCATCCTCCTGGTAGATGCAAACACATGCTCGCTCCTTTGTTTTCCTACCAGCACTGAGATAGCCCAGGTCTCAGGTGACCTTTGTGCCCCGAGGTCCCCACAATAAAGGTTCGCCTGAACCAGCTTGTGCATTTCATGCTAAGTGGGCCTTGAAAGCCACCAGTCATGTATAGAGCTAATAATAGCCACGATGAGGGAGCCACTCTGAGTCTTAAGTGCTTTAGGATTTTACAAGAATTCGTGACAGAGACATCAGAATTTCCAGCTGGGAGGCTATTTATTTATTTATTTATTTGTTTATTTATTTTTAATAATTTTATTTAAAGAGAAAAAAACAAAACAAAACAGAATAAAGGGTAGCAACAATACAGTATTCCAAGGAAAAAAGGAAACGAACAACAACAAAAAAACCTAAGAAATTATTGCCTGACAAATTACATACTGACTTCTTGGAAATAGTTGTTCAATTTACAAGGTTAAAACATGTAAAGTAGACATTCAAACAGTGAGACTGTTAACAGTTCTGCTCCACAATCTGACAAAAACAGCAATATGGTCATCCATCTTATCCATGCAAATATACATGCAATTATATCAAAAGGGTAGAATTAAACACAACAGAACAGAGCAAAGCGGATCACAAGAAAGCAATGTAAGAGACAAAAATTTCAAAACTAGACAATCGGAGATATTCACTCTCTGTCATATTCACTCTTGTTTTCTTCCAAATAGTTGTCCATATTGTCACACACAGGGAATTCACATGAAACAACCTAGTATGGAATTGATCTGAGCAGGATGAGGAGGGCATTACAGGTCTTCAAGACCAGACATTAGGGAAGCCAAGAATGGCTGTCATAGTGTCTCTCATTCTCCTCAAAACAGCTGTCCATACCTTTATATGTGTTGAACTTAAACAAGGCAAAGCAAACTAAAATCATTTTGGACAAAAAGTGATAGTTTTGCTGGACTTCACATCATAACATTATGGAGTCAGCACTGGGTATTGTAGTGTCTCTTTTTCTTAAAAGTAATTGTTCATTTCAACATGTGTTATATAGTTGGTTCTCGTAAACTGTTTATAAGCTCTGCACGTGTATGAGTCTCTACTTGTATATCTATCATTTCTGTATTAGCAGGAAAAACAAAACAAAGCAAGATAAAACAATTCCTAGAAAAGCATGAGGCAAAAAAGTCACATAAAACCGCAGTACAAGGTGATCTACAATGGTTACCATGGTGTCTCAGCAGTGTATAACAACATTAATAAAAACAAAGCATTGGAGACATTATAAGACTTCAAAAGCAAGTAATAATCAAACCAGAGAGAGTATCTTAGTGAATCTTGTCATCTTCAGTGTAGTTGCCTATACTCTTAGACTTGATGCTATCCATCACAACAGATTTAAATAAAATCAGTCAATACAAAGTACCAATCTAACAAACCAGATTCAAATAAGATCAGCCATAATAAGACAGTATAAGTTATAAAGGACTTCAGATTAAGTTGATAGGAAAATTAGGGATGATTACCATAATATGTCCTCTTATTTTGGGATAGCTGACCATGTCCTCAAGTCTAGTGTAAGTAGACAAACTGGAACAGCATGTAATCCATCCAAGCAGAGTGGTGAGAATAATGTAAATTCTAAATCTTGTTACCCTGTTAACAGTATCCTCTGCCTCCCTTTTTTAGACATTTCCTCCCCTTTCACTCCCATGGGGTGCACTGCTTGTTTTGGGTCCCACTGCCTCCCTATATACAGCATCTCAATGGACCCTATCTCCTGATGTACTCTGCCTGTGTTTCTCTCTGTTAATATTTCAAGGCCATCTATACTAGAGATTATAGCCAATCTTCTCTGCCTTATTTCTGCTATTCCGTTTTTCTGCCATTGGTTATCTATATTTCTGTTCCACTCCACTATCTGTCCTGTTCACTGAGTTCTCTCTGCCACTGTTCCTGAAATGCTCGTATTCTTGTTCTCTCTCCCTAGAACGTCCTTCAGTCTTTTTTGTAGGGTTGGACTGGTGGTCACAAATTCTCCTAGTTCCTCTTTGTCATGGAAGCATCTTGTTTCTCCATTAATTTCTGGAGAGAGTTTTGCAAGATACATCAATCTGGGCTGGAGGTTGTTCTCCTTCAGTGCTTGAATTACTTCACTCCAAGCTCTTCTTGACCTGATGGTCTGTGTTGAGAAGTCTGCCGTGATTTTGATGGGTTTTCCTTTATAGGTGATCCGTTTCTTTTCTCTGATGGCTTTTAATATTCTGTTCTTATATTGAATTTCTGGGATCTTGATTATTGTGTGTCTGGGTGTAGCTCTGTTTTGGTTGTAGGTGGCTGGAGTTCTGTATGCTTTATACCTCTACATATCATTTCTTTTTTCTATGCTTGGAAAATTTTCCCTAATAATTTCTGTGAATAGCCTTTGTAATTCCTGTGGTTTGATTCCTGCTTCTTCATTCACATACTTTATTCTTAAGTTATAGATCCTCTTGTCATCTTCCAGTCTTTGT
>PVJX010039004.1:0-15998 GCA_004027295.1 Dolichotis patagonum
GACCGGTCCTTCGGAAAGGGCAGTGTTGCAGGCAAAAAATGACGAGGTCACTGGGCACCAGCTGTTCCCAAAATGCTGGGTGTGGTGGATATTTGAACTATCAGATCTCACCTCCATCCAGTACCCAGGGGCTGGACAGCTGAAAACTACATTTCCCAGACTGCCTTGCAGCTAAAATTCCACAGTAGGAGGAGTCTGACAGGGATCCAAGAGTGCCCCTGCCACCACACTTCAGGGTGCTGCTGTACTTCGGGGTGTCGAGTTAGCATAGAGGACACCACACTTTGCTGGTACGGAGAGGTGGCAGGAGTGGCTTTCTGTTGTTTCAATTGCAGCGAAGGTAGCCTGTGCACAAGTGCCACCGCTTCAGACTGAGGCAGCAGCTCTCCTGCAGGCCATGGTACAGGGGCGCCAGATCCCACAGTGCAGCCGCTTGCGTCTTCCAGTTACGCACCTAGCTGTGGTTCTCAGTCCTCGACGCTTCCGACAGCTGTGGAAGTTTCTACTGATGGCAACCGCTAGACGTGCAGAACACACACTGATAGCATTTGGTGCCCGAGTGAATATGATCAGAAAGAGGGGCCGTTGGCAGTGAGGAAAAGAAAAGAGACAACTCTAGCATTATGGATTTATCTGGGCATCAGTCATGGGACCTATGGAGAATTGGAGGCTGTGAAGGAGGGTGGAATATCACACCGTGAAACGTCTGCTCTGGCACAGGGGGTGGCACAGGGAGTGACATAGATCGTTGCTGAGAGGGGGAGCAAGGAGGTTCAGGGTGTCAGAGTGGGGCTCTTACTGCAATCAGTGCTTCAGCTCACACTTGCCAAGTCCACTTTGTAGTCCAGGCTGCCTGGAACTCATAGCAATCCTCCTGCCTCAGCTTCTCAAGATGACAAACCTTTGTCATCACACCTGGTTTTTATTTTTTTATTTTGAGATAGAGCCTCCCTAAATCACTATGTTGCAGGGCTGGGTTTAAATTTGGGACAATCTTATGGTTTAGGCCTCCTAGAGTGCTGAGATTATTGGCGTGTATTCTCATACTCAGTTTTTTAAAATTCGTGAGACAAGGTCTTGCTAAACTCCCTGGACTAACCTCAAACTCATAATCTTCCTTTATCAGCCTCCAGAATAGCTGGGCTTTATAGCCCTGTATCCCACACCTGGCTAGAAACCCAATTCTTAAATGAAGTGTCATAAAATAACAATGGTGGTGTAGTGGAATTCATACACATTGTCTCCTTTCAGATCTTGTTATTCAGAAAGTTGTTTTTCTGCAGGGCATGGTAGTACACACCCATAAACCCAGCATTTGGGAAATTGAAGCAGGAATATCACAATCACTTTGAGGTCAGCCTGGGCTACTTAGAGAGTTCAAGGCCAGCCTGAACTACATATTAAGATCCTGTCTCAAACAAATAAACAAACAAACAAACAAACACCTGAAACTTATCTTCCTGGTAGTATGTACCTTTTTCAATTTTGGTAAGACTAGTGCACTGTTTATCTCTTTTTGTGTGTGTGATATTAGAGATTGCATTTTTTCTCTTTAGAATGGTAAGAACCAGGATAGTACCCTGACACTGTGTAATTGGATACAGTGTTGCCTTCTAAAATTGGACTTTGTAGTTTTATGCAACAAATCTGTGTCAAATCTGGATTCTCTTTTTCTTCATTCTTCCTTTTTATATTGATATCTTTGTTTGGAGGGATTTTTGGTGTTTTGTTTCATTTTGAGACAGGATCTTGCTAGGTAGCTCAGGCTGGTCTTAAATTCACTATGTAGGCCAGGTTGGCCTGGAACTCATGGCAATCTTCCTGTCTCAGTCTCTCAAGTGCTGGAATTAGAGGTGTGCACTACCACAACTGGTGTGCATACACTTTTTTAATAGGCATAGGATACAAAGCAGAAAGTAAAAGTAGAAGCAACATTGGGAACCTAAATGTTAGAGTATTGGTGTGTAGTACCAAGGCTCAAGCCCAGGACTCCCTGCATGTTAGACAAGGTCTCCCCTACTTAGCTACAACCCCATCCCTAGGGTCTAAAACAAAATAAATACCCTTGGTTGGACTTCAAGGTGCATCTGGGCATCGTGACATCTGGTAATAGTTAATTAAATGCCAGGATTTCTGCTCAGTCAGCTGTGAGCTGCTCCTTGGGCACAGAAACACTCTTGTTGAGCTGCACTCTTGGAATCTCTGAGGCAGGCACCCGACTAGGGAATGCTTGCTGAGTGACTGAGTAATGTTTCTGACTCAGGTTCAAGGTAAGTGTTATAGACTGGCTGTGCCTCACTTTTTCTCAGCTACAAAATGGGTGCTCAGGACACCTGTTCTAGTATTTTTAGGACGAACATGCAAAAACTTTTTTTTTTTTTTTTTTTTGTGGTACCAAGGATTGAACCCAGGGCTTTGCACCAAGTCCGATCCCAGATGCTTTTATTCTTAGACAGGCTCTTGCTTGTCACTAAGTTGCCCAGTTTGGGCTTGAAATTTCCATTTCTGGTCAGCCTCCCAGAGTGCTGGGATTATAGGCGTGAGCCACCAGGCCTGGTTTATCAACCCTTTTTTGACCCTTAATGGGAAAAGATGAAGAATTTCCTGTCCTACAACAGTTGAAGCAAAATTATTCAATGAACTCAACAGGGGGATGGATTGAACGACCCCTCATGACCTCCATGGACTAGGGTGGTAGAATTCTAGTAGACACCTCTCCTCCACTTTTCCGTCTGGGTCTGAATTGCTGCATGTGGAAGAGGTCTGTAGACAAGTGACATTAGTGACTGGGTTGCTGCTATTTTTCTCTTGTTTACATCAGATTTCCCCTTTCCATGGGGATTTTCTGGAAAGGTCACACAGCCACTTCAGAACTCATCCTTTTGTTGAACAATGATAACTTCTCTGTGTGGTTGGCAACCAGGGCAACTTCTGTCCAACCCAGTAGAACGAGGGCTCTAGGCCACTCAGCTGGCCAAAGCCAGAGGGAAAGTCCAGACTCCTCTGACAACCTCGGGACTGTGGCAAAATGTCTTCCATGACAGTCAGGCCGAGTTCCACTAAGGCCTTGCTGGAGCCGCACCGGGGCAGGAAGCCGCTTCTGTGACCAGCTGTGGGTTTAAGATGAAGCAGTTCTGAAATACATCAGACCTCCTTTCAGTGCTGTGTTTCTAGTCCACGTCCAAAATGCACATCCGAGACAATCTATGCCCCTTTCCATCATCACCAACCCTTCTGTAACTGCAGGAAACAGCTCTAAGCAAAGCACTGAGTGCAACCAGCTGGGTCCCCCATCTTTCAGACACTGAGTCTGGCTCTGGGCTAGACCCCACCAGGTGTGGGTTCAGGGCAGTGGAGGAGACCACAGTCCACAAGCTGATGGCCTGTGGGGTAGACAAAGACTTGCAGGAGAAGTTATAATTTTTTGTGTACTTTGGGGTACAAGCTCAGGACCTCACATTTGCCGGGCAGGCATTGTGCCACGGAGCTATAGCCCTTGCCAGCGGAGGAATCATCATTGTGGTATAAAGGCTCTGCTGTGCTGGAGTCTAATTCCAGTTCATTCCCTGCCCCCAATTCATCCCCTGCCGCCCTGGCGGGGCTGACCGTGCCACTCTGCCTTCCTAGGTCAGTGCCTGTGTTCGCATGGCACATGACTCATGTGACTGTGGCACTCTGCTGCCAGATCTCTCAGTGAGTCCCACCTGCTTCCAAAGAAAGATTCAGGTGTGCAGGTGTGCAGGTGTGCAGCTCAGCTCCCACTCTGCTCTAAGTCGCTCTCTCCCACTGACTCTCCCACTGAGTGCAGTGAGCCGTCTGTGATTTAGGGTTCTCAGTGTCTGCAGTGCTCTGTAGCAGTTGCTGGGGCGGGGGTGGGCTCTTGCCAACACCTGGCTGCATCTGCCTGTACACAGTGTAAATGGCCACAAATATCCCCCAGTAACCTGGGGATGATGCTGCACACGGGGATCCTAGCACTCTGGGCAGCTAGGCCTGAGGGTTGAAAGTTCAAGGCCAGCCTAGACAACTTAGTGGTTGAGCAAGACCCTGTCTCAAAATGTAAAAACCTAGTTGGGTGTGGTGGCACATGCCTGTGGTCCCAGCATCTTGAAAGCACAGGCAGGAGGATCACAAATACTTATTCAGCAAGAGCTTGTCTCAAAGTGAAGATTTTTTTCAAAAGGTTTGGGGATGTAGCTCACTGACAAGATCCTGGGTTCAAGTTCTAGTACAAATAAAAACAAAAATGAAACCAAAACCCTACAGCCCTCTGTGGCTTTTCTCCATCTGAAGGGCACCCTCACGGAGTAAACTAGAAGCTTCCCCGGAAGTGACTCCCACTCTCTCTGGCTTCTGTGCTACAGCAACTCTGAGACAGCACCACCCAGACACCCAGAGCTCCCTGGTAGGTTTGCATTTTAGTCACCCTCAGTGACATACCTTGCTTCATTCCCCATCCAGTACCCTATGCTCTTACTGTTGTTTTGCGGTTCATCTCCCAAATTAATAATGCATTCAGGTCCTTGTCTCTGGGCCTACTTCCAGGACAGTCTAAAATGTCCTCTGTCTCCCCAGCCTGGCCCTTTATGCTGTCTCCAGGGGATGAGCATCTTCTTCTTAGAAGCCACAGACATCACCTCCTCTGCAAAGCCACATCCCTTCCACTCCTGGGACCCTAACACAACCTCTCTGTATTCCAATGCAAACCACGCAGCACTTCATTCTGTGTAGGAGTGTTTGACTGCTCATTAGGAACTAGGACTTACTCATTTTTGTCTACCAGTGCCTTTATCCAGAGTAGATGCCCAATAAATATCTGATGAATGAATTCCTGAGCCTTCTGCTGGGATTTCTGGGCTATCACACTTGTGATACAGGAAGAAGCTGGCCCCCATATTCTTGACCCAGCATGGGAACCCCTGGACCTGGAGAAGAGACTGAGAAAGTTCTCCTTACCCGCCAACAGGGCTGACTGGGCCTGCAAGCTCAGTGCAGAGCAAAGTCTCTTTTTCCATGCGAGGCAAGTCTCCAAGCCAACTTGTCCAAGGGTGTAAAAGGAGCAAGGCCTAAGGGCTAGTGTGAATCCAGCTACAAGGTTCATTAAAAATGCTGCAGATAAGCCCTGGGCATCTGCCCTCAGTCCTTAAGAGAGCTGCTATCTCTGTAGCTTTTACTGCAGGGTAACAGCCAAGGGAGCTCTGGTGGTAAAGTCCACTGAATAAACAGCCTACCTCAAAGGAGATGGGATTCCAGAGGAATCCAAAGCTGTTGGTGGAGCAGGCCCCTGGTCTTTTGGGAGAACTGGTTCTGCCAACTTTCTGTGCTTTGCTTCAGAACTATTTTAAAATTTCTTTGCCAAGGAAGAGCTGATGCCCTCTGAAGACCTAGGACTAGCAGAATTGGCTGTGCAGGCCCATTCACTGCAATGCTAGACCTCAAAAAAACAAACAGGAACACAAGGTCCAGAGCCAGGAGGAGGAAAGTCAGTCTTCCCTGCTGGGTGGAAATGGAAATAAACCAAACAGCCTGAAGCATCCAGAATGGGGAGTTGGCACAGAAAGTGACCCAGTGATCAGCCACACTGATAGTGAAAGTGCTGAAAGAACCAAGAAGAGTGGGAGAAAAGGGGGGAAGAAAAAGAAAGAAAAGGAACAACAATAGAGGTGGGGGAGGACAGCAGATACACTGATAGGTAAGGAAAGGAGGGCCATTAATTAGCATTCCCTCAGGGTTTCCATGGGTAGGGAGCATTTATTTCTCCTACCAGCCCTTCCAGTAGTTACAGCCATTCCACAGAAGGAAAAAGTGGCTTGCAGAGGTTAAATGATTTGCCCAAGGCCTCTCACCTAGTAAAGAATAAAATCTAGGTCTAACTGACAGGAAGACTTGGAAAATGATTCACACACAGTTCAAAGAACAAGAAGGCTATCACCATGTGACTTGGAACAAGTGCTCAAGTTAGAACAGGGCACATACATCTCCCTGTTCTGTGCATTTGTAAATTCCCTGCCCTTGGAAATTGTGAGGTGGGGCTCTGAGTGTGGGAGAAAGAAGAGGGAGAATTTTGGAATACTGAGAGGACTCTAATCTTTGGAACTCTCCAAATATGAGTTTAGCAGTGTTTGGCAAAGAAAGGTGGGAAGAAAGGAAGGAAGGGAAGAAAGGAAGGAGACTGAAGCACAGGATTTAACAGTTCACACTTGCTAATCCTAGTTGGGACCTGAGAGACGGGGAAAGGCCCCAGGCTGGCCCGCCTGCCCTACTTCCAGGCAGCCAAAGCCGGAAGGCTTAGGTCTGTCGCAAGCAAGCATCCATCACCACCCGAGACCAGAGCAAACAGTGGAAAGAGACTCCCACCTTGAAAGCTGTGGTTTCCAAAGGAGCTGTGCTGGTTCTGTGTCACCTCTCATGTCTCAAGTGTGTCACCTGACAGCATTAAAATGACCCTCATGCCCATTCCATGAGCCATAAGATAGTGTATACTAGCTTTAGGAAGAGAGTGGCAAAAAGCTGAGCTCAGTGGAGAGCAGCAGAAGTCTGGACTGGAATACCCGCCTGCAGCTTTGAGGTCTGCATCCAAGTGCTGTTTATTGCTATGCATTTCAAACACCTTAATCTAGGTTCTGTGACATCAATTAAAATACCTATCTTTGTAACAAATTCAATGACAAAATTAGGCTCTTTTAGTGTGCTGAAAGAGTTCTTTTGGGTGACAGTGTCACATTGGAAAGAACACAGGTGGGTTTTAAATCCAGGGGTTTTAATTCCCAGCACTTGAGAGGCTGAGGCAGGGGGATTTCTATGAGTTTGGGGCCAGCCTGGGCTATGTAGTGAGTTCAAAATCAGCTTGGAATAAACAGCAAGACCCTGTCTCAAAAAACCAAAACAAAAAAGAAGCAGTCAGGAAGGCCAGAGCTGAGATTTAAACCTGTTTTGGTAAAGCTTTGAAATGTATGCTGTTATCTAGTCTCCTATACTTCCCCAAAAGATATAGATCATACATATTATTGATTTGTGAGGCTTTTGTTTGTTAAATAAAATAATATTTTAAAGATACTTTGTGGCTGGGCATGGTGATGCATGCCTATAATCGTAGTCATCAGGAGGCTGATGCAGGAGAATCTCTGCAAATTCAAGGGTAGCCTGGGCTAAAAAGTGAGTTCAAAGCCAGCCTAAACTGCATAGTGAAATCTTGTCGCAAAACAAACAAGCAAACAATCAAACAAAAAACTTAGTGAATATACAAGTGCCTAATATATCACATTGATCAATACCACAATAATAATGGTAATGATGTAGTAATAATAGCAGCAATAGTGTATTTAAAAACTTTTAAATAGTGTATTTTATTAAATGCTAGTAAGCAAAATGAGTCTCCAAAGAGGAAATATGTTCAATATTATTTAAATGTCTAATCAAACAGGGTTTAGATCAGTGGTGGTGAACCTATGGCACATGTGCTGCTGTGGGTGGTTTGTACCATTGAAAGCTCTGGAAGGTTTGCCATCACTCCTGATTCCAGGCCAATCAGATGTCTGGAGTGTTGCCGTGGAAGGTAGGGGCTGGGATGAGTTCCTAGGTTCTCATCTGCTACAAAGAATTGGGGAATGCACGTGAGAGGAAGGACAAATCAGCAAAGTTTAATGATGTTTCCAGTGGGCCCAACCCTTTTCTTCTGTCAATTTGTACTGCAGCATAATAATAGCCAGCTCTGTGTCTCAGTGTCTTCCCCTGCGGGACACAGGAAGCAATCTCTATGTCTACCCACTTGATATGACAAACAGCAAGGAGTGTGCACACGTGCAAAAATGTCAAAATGGGATTTGGACTCATCTTTCTACTCCATCCGACTGGTTTTGTCTATATCTACCTGAGCATCACAGAGTCCAATAGACCCAGACCACTGTGGGATTTTGTTTTCTTTTCTCACTTTTTTTACTTTTCCCATCTTCCCTTTGATCCTCCCTTTCTTTGTTCTTCTCCCCATTTGAACATTTTCTTCCTATTTCATAATAACTATTATACATTTTGGTTCTTATTTACGATTTTGGCTTCTCACACCAGAGAAACAATGAGATATTATACATGCGTCTACAATTTATTTTACTTGACAGCATGGTCTTGTCTCCATTTTTAGTTTAATTCTTGAAGTGATGCTTATAAGTTGCCTATGGTGAGTTGTTTTATTGCTAGTATTTAGGACCCTTAGGTGATGACTACTTCTTTGAGGTGTCTTCCAAGGCGTAGCTAGTCTTTGGATTTTGAGTTTGTTGGAAGATTTGACATCTTCATTTTGTTAGAGATGAGAAGTTGTTTCTTGGTTGGTCTAGACCCTGGTTCTCTGGCACTGTGCCACAGTATTTTCTGTGACCCTTAGTTAATCTCAGTCATGGATTATCAGGACCAACAGCGTTTAGAACAATTATGTCAGTTTTGGCTATTGTGATACCAATAGCATCAAGCACAACCCAGAAAATGACAAACTGAGCTAAACCTTAATTTGTACCTTTTAACATATGAATTAGATTTGTGATTTTAAACAAAATGTAAAACAAACCTGAGAATTATATATAAGTCTTTAATGTGTCAAGTTTGCCCTTGGGGGTTAAAATTTAAAATGGATTAAGGAGAAAACAGAGAAGTGGAAGAGGAGAAAGAGATTAGAAGTAAGGTTGGATGACAAAGGGAGATCATACCAGTTTTGGGACACTGGTACAGAAGACTGAAGGAAAAGAGAGATAGAAGAGATAAAAGGAAGACCAGAACAGAACCACACCCACAAAGAAGGTAGGAACCACTTTCTCATAAAAACAATGAAGGAAAAAGAGAAAAAAGAAAAGGAAAAATAAACAGTCCACTTCCAGGATTCTTTCTGTTTCACTAGTAGATAACCTATAGAGACAGGGTCTGAAATCATGCCGATGTATCCCACCCAGCAAGCCAGCAATAGCTTTTTGGCAGAATGTGGAATAATCTCAGCAGGCCTGCCCCCGAGACCAGACTCGCTGGGCTTGTCACAGTCCGAGCAATTTCCACAAATCTGAGCCCACCTGAGAGCTGCTAGATGCCACAGCTCTGGGTTCAGAGCTCAACTCGCCTATCTATTACAAAATGGCTCCTGGCCAGTGGCTCTCTCGCAAGGGAGGACTAAGTCCTCTGCACTCACCGCCAGCCACTTCACTACCACGTCTTTCTGCAGAGGCCCCGGGAGTCACCAGCCATCACTATGACCGAGACCCAGTGTCTGCAGGTTCAAACATCTCCTATCACACAGTGAGTCCCATCTCAGGGAGAAGACGAGTCTGGATACTTCCTTTTTCTTCACTGAAGTTTTCTTTTCACTCTCTATGGGCTTCAATATGCACTTCAGACTCTTCCTGGGTCCAGGGCACCCACTTTCCTCCTTGGCTTTCGCATGATGCTATAAAATTCCAGTGTCTGGATGGCAACTCTCAGAAAGGCTGTTTTCTCTTCTGCTTGCCACTCTGTCATCTTCCTGGAAGTCCTCATAAAAATCTCTTTAAAGATAGCAGAGATAGTTTGTGGAAGTTTAAATCCATAGGTAGGTGGCTCCAAGGCAGTGTGGCATTAAAGAAGAGAAACAGTCAGTGGCAGGGCAACCAGGAGCAAGAGTATGGTCTTGACAGCAAAACTGGTCCTACGCTCCAAGGACAACTTAGGCAATGGTTTGCTCAGAGTAAGTGGGGTCCCACCATTAGAAAGGAAAATGGCAGCGTGCTGAGGGTGTTGTGTTTAGGGATATAACCCATGGAGCATAACACCAATTTTGTCATAAAGGCACATTATAATACCCATGTACATTCTTTAGAATATTTTATTGTTAAATTAATTTTAATTTTATTAGACTTGTTAAACAGTGAGTACCTTTTTTTTTCTTTGGTACTGGGAATCGAACTCACGACTGCACCCACGCAAGGCAGGTGCTTGTGCCGCTGAGCTAAATCCCCAGCCCCAACAGTGAGTACTTCACAGGAAAAAAATTTCCAAAAATAAAGAGTTCAAGTTTTTAATATTTATTGAGTGTTTACAAGAAAGCATCAAAACTGTCAACCACTCTGCCAACATCAACTGGTTTTTGGTGTACAAAGTCTAAAAAAGAACATCTGAAATAGATTTCAATATAAGCTACAATAGCATTCTACAAAAAATTAATCTTTACTTCAATTGTCACACCTAAGGCAGTCTGCATACACAAAAGCAGCATTTCCATATGTACACATTGGTTACCCCGACAGCACTTGTTTTTGCTTTCCTGGCCTCTTTGTAGGACATACTTGACGTCTTGACATACTTGATGTCTTGCCGTTTTGTCAGGAGGTTCTTATTATGTTATAGTGTATAGTCAAGAGGAACATAAAATATTAATAAAACAAATGGTTAAATTCTTAATATATATTGTGTGTTTCAAGCAGACATCAACATTTTCATATCAGTGTGTACTTGCTTACAAAATCTATGAGAAATCAGACATAAAATCCTATATGAACTACAATGAAAATACCAATAGAAAGAATTCTACCACAAACATAAGCTTTGCCTCCACTGTCACACCCAAGGCAGTCTTCACACGTGACAACTGTGCATTTCATGCCCACATCTCACACTGACAGCACATGTGCTGAGCTGTCCTTTCCTATGTGGCAGGCCATTCATGTTGCCTCTTTTTCTTTTCCTGTTTTGCCAGGAGCTTCCTACTATATTGTACAATGTGTAATTAGCAGGTAAATAAGATGTCAATAAAATACAATATCAAATATGTAATAGGTGCTTAGGATAAACATCAACATTTGCACATCAGTTGTTTAGCTGCTTATAAAATCTAAAAGGTAAGATCAAATATAAAAACCTATGTTAACTACAATGTAAACACAAACAAAAGTCTACCACAAGCCGTGGCCACCCCAGGGCAAGAAGCAGCTTCTCCTGAGATCTGCGCCATGTTGGAACTTAGGGTGCTGGGAAACCGAGCAAGCAGCCAGCAGCCCTGGTAAGTGGCTGTGAGCCTACCAGCACTCAGGCTGAGAATCAAACATCCTACCCCCCAACCCCCATTAGCAAGTGGGAGCCAGAGATCTGAGCATCCCTTGGGAGGTTGACCATATGTAATATAGCAAATAAGGGAGATTTCCTTCTATCATCTCTTTGAAGGCAAATATTTTTATCACCGTTTTGCTTTGTCCTAATTAATGGTATTGCTCTATTCAATATTCTGTTTTGAGAAGTTCTATAATGTTCTATATTTCCTTTGGTTTTGCTATACCTGATTGAAGGAAAAACTATTGTGAAGATAACAAGATATACTATTGTACCTATTACTGTTATCCCGGTAACCTGCTGTGAAGTTCTGTACCAATTTCACTACACTGTCTCAATTGGTTTTATTTCATACTGTTCTGTTATATTTTACAACCTTCAAATTAATAAAAAAAATTTAAAAAAGAAACACATTTAACTTGAAAGGAAATTTATAGATTGAAAATCAAAGGAGAGAAAACAATTGTTCCATACAACAGGAGATCAGAAAAAAAGTAAGGGTAACTTTCCCATCAACCACAGAATGGATAAGAAAGGTATGGCATTTTCTTGCTATGGAAAGCTACCCAACTGTAAAGTAGAATAATCTTGAGGTTCTTTTAGGTAAATGGATGCAACTGCAGATCATGTTCATGGGTGAAACAGTTTGAACTTATATGGGTGAACTCTCACATAAAAAACAGGAGTTAGAGGGAATAAAAAAGCACAATGTATGTTATAAAAATGATAGGGGAGGAAACACGTGGGACACTGTTAATTTCTTACCATCTTGGCTTAAACTCTTGTATTTTTTTCACAATTTTGTTAAGCTTGGTTTTTGTTCTGTCTTGTTTTGTTAGATTTTACTGTGTCTGATGGTATGGGCAGCTATTTTGAGCATAATGGGATGTATTATGGTGTTCCTGGTTGGTTTTCTACTATTTTGTTTTGAAGTCCTATAATGTTTTCATTTGTTTGTTTAATCGGTTTTATTCTGTTGTGTTTTGTTTGATTTTATTTTATGTGACAGTATGGACAACTGTTCTGAAGAAAACAAGACATTATAAAAACCATCGTTCATTTCCTATTTTCTGGTGTTGAAGTCCTTAATGCTTTCATTCTTTTGATTGGTTTTATACTATTTTGTTATGTTCGATATTGTTGTATGTGACGATATGGACAATTATTTCGAAGAAAACAAGAGACATTATGGTAGCCACTGTTGATTTCCTGTTGTCTTATTTTGAAATCTTGTGTTGCAGGCTGGGGATTTAGCTCAGTGGCTTAAGCGCTTGCCTGGCAAGCGTGAGGTCATGAGTTCGATCCCCGGTACAAAAAAAAAAAGGGGGGGGCCTGGGGATTTAGCTCAGCGGCATAAGCGCCTGCCTTGCAAGCAGGCAGTCGTGAGTTCGATCCCTGGTACCGATAAAAAAAAAAAAAGAAATCTTGTGTTGCTTGCATTGTTCTATTCTGATTTGCTTTGTTCTGTTTTGTTTTGTTTTATTCTCTTTAAAATAAAAAAAAATTCTAGGAAAAAAAAAGTCTACCACAGAACCAGGCATGGTGGCCCATGCCTATAATTCTAGCACTTAGAAGGCTGAGGCAGGAGGATATTTTCAAGTTCGAGACCAGCCTGGGCTTATAAAGTGAGCTCAAGGCCAGCCTGAACTGTATAGCAAAACCCTGTCTCAAAAAGACCAAAAAAAAAAAAAAAAAAAAAAAAAGTCTACTACAGAAATAAGCTTTGTTTCAACTGCCTCATCCAATGCAGTCTTCACAAATGACAACTGTATGTTTCATACACAGGTATTGCTTACGCTGATAGTATATATGTTTTGTTTTCTTGTACTTTCTTGTAGGGCACAGTTGACATCTTTTTTTTTTTTTCCTATTGTCATAGTGGGTCTTTGTGATGCTGCACCTACTTGTTCACCTGTCAGCTCACCAGTGTGCTCCACAATTTTTTGGCATAGTTCCCTGGGCAGCAATACTTTGTTTTTCCTCTGCTGTAAATGATCTCTCATGAATGCCAGTCCTGATCCTCTAAGAAAATTTTCCCATGGTATTTTCCACTTGTTATTTTCATTGTAAACTAGAAAACTATGCTGCACATGTTTAAGGTTGAGTAAAGCACAACCCTTGGCCAATGCTTTGTGTTTTGAGTGACCTCATAGTTGCTGCATAACTCATCAACAACATCTACTCCATGTTCAGCTTTGTTGTTGAAAGTTTCCAGCTTAGGGTTCTATTTTGTGGAGGTTTCCCTCTCAACATTTCCATCATGGTGAAATGTTGACACCAGCAGTACCAGTTTGCTTTTCTTTGCCATATACCAAGCCAATGTTGTATTTTCTGAAATCCAAAGATCTTACTATTCAATTCTCTGTTTTGAAATTGCAGCATTACACTTGGAATGTCTGTTCTGTTCCTGTGTATAGTTCCTGCATTGATCAATTTGTGTTCTGTTAGCAAATGTAACATCAATTAGAAACTGGTAAACTAATTGCTGAATGTCACGTTACAATTAGATTGGGAGATGACATCATCATTTGGTTTATTACTATACTAATAGGGACCCGATGTCTGAGTTTCAGAATAAATGTTTAAATTGGGCTACTTCTACCAGAAAAATCAAAAGAAAACTTATAAAAACCAAATCCTAAAGGCACACAGATTTAGTAATGAGCATTCATGGGTAAAACTCATCCGTTGCTGCTTTGTATCTCCTGTACCTACCTTGGTGTTGTTTGCCAAGTGAGTGAATGCACAGATGGCCTTTACATTCCCCAGGCAGTGACTGTGAGTCACACCCACACTGCACTTATAGCAAAATACATGTTTATGGAGCAGAAGAGTGGTGTGGGTGTATTTCACCCCCGTGATGCTCAGGTAAACATAAACAAAATCTGTCAGATGGAGTAGTATGTGGGTAAAAATCCCAGTTTGACACTTTTGCACACATCCACACACCTTGCTATTAATCGTACCAAGTGGGTAACATGAAGATTGCTTCCCGTATGGCCCAGGCACAGCTACTGAGATACACAACTGGCTACTGTTATGCTACAGTATAAATTTACAGTAGAAAAGTATGAAATGGCTTGTATTTCAGTGCTATGCCCTGAGGGGTAAAAACGTTGCTCCAGATCTAGAGCACCTCTCACTGGGTCTCTCAGAGCATGGCTGGTAACATGATCGACAGGGTGCTGGGGCATGTCTGTTCCATCACCCATGTCCTTTCCTATAATTCATTCTGTTATAATTGGATGTATGAATACAGTCCACATGCATGAGCTCCTAGTAAAGAAAGATTACGGTGGTAGGTCATGCAAAAGGTTATGGCTCGCATGTGTCTTATCCTCTGCCAGGGGATTGGCCCTCCGGTGTTGCCCAATTTCCAAGGAGAGGAAAGGAGTGGCCCCATAGCCCCAGTTGGATATGAGGAGTATCCTGCATCAGTTTTTAAAATTTATTTATTTATTTATTTACTTAACTTACTTACTTACTTACTTACTTAACTTTTTTGAGAAAGAATCTCACTGTGGAGTTCAGGCTGGTCTAGAACTCACTATGTAGCCCAGGCTGGCCTTTAATTTGTCGTGATCCTCCTATCTTTGCCTCCTAAGTGTGTTTATTTCTTTACTTATTGTTTTTCCTTTGTTATTCTTAATCTATTTTAAGATAAGTTCTTGCTATGTAGCTCAGGCTGGCTTGGAGCTTACCGTGTAGCCCACACTGGGTTCAATTCTGTGATCCTCCTGCCTCACCTTCCTACTACTGGGATTACAGTGAGCTTCCCAACGCCTGGCTCCACATCATCTCCAACATTAAATAGCTAAGTTTCTAGGCTCAGAAAAAGGACATGTTCTGGAGTAAAAAGAATTGAGATACATTATGTACACATACCAGCTCCCTACCACAAACAAAATTATTACATGCTGTAAACGTACTGATAAACATTGGATAAGAACACACAGGAGCAGAAATGTTGATTGCTGAGAAACAGTGCAGAGAACATAGTGAAACCTCTCTGAACAGTTTTATCACTGAAAGTGCCATCTGGCCTTGCCTATCAGAAAACAAATTACGAGGTGACAAGTTTTATCTCATTAAGAAATCAAGCAAAACATTTATCCATCAGGATGGTTATTCTGGGTTGAGGTTAGAGAAAAAATAGGCATCGAACTGTCCCTGTGAGTCCCCATGAAGTCCAGGAAAGGTTTCCTGGACCATGTCAATCTGAAATTGAACCTTGCAGGGAGGCACCGAGGAAAAGAGGAAGTAGGAAACCAGACTCCAACAGGTGCGCAGTCAGCAAAGGAGCCCTGGCCCCTCCGACACACCAATGCCTGTCTGTGGAGACCCCTTCCTGGTGGTTACTCCCTCTGCCCTTTTTCAGTGCTGAAGATTGATCCCCAGCCCTTTATTGTTTTTATTTTGAGACAGGTATTCGATAACTTGTTAAATTGCTAGGATTATATACCCAGTTTCATTCCTCTAATTTCCTCTCTCTCTCTCTCTCTCTCTCTCTCTCTCTCTCTCTCTCTCTCTCTCTCTCTCTCTCTCTCTCCCTCTCTCTCTCTCTCTCTCTCTCTCTCTCTCTCTCTCTCTTGACAGGTTCTCACTGTGTAGTTTAGGTTGACCTTGAATTCACTATGTAACTCATTTTGGACTCAAACTGGCTGCAGTCTTCCTGCTTCAGCCTCCTGAATGCTGGGATTACAGGTGTGCATCACCATACCTGCTAGGTGTCCCTGTTCTTTTTTTTTTTTTTTATAATTTTATTTAAAGAGGAAAAAACAAAACAAAATAAAATAGAATAAAGGGTAGCAACCATACAGTATTCCAAGGAAAAAAGGAAAAGTACAACAATAAAACCTAAGAAATTATTACTTGACTAATTACATACTGACTTCTTGGAAATAGTTGTTCAAATTACAAAGTTAAAACATGTAAAGTAGACA
>PVJX010039005.1:0-15998 GCA_004027295.1 Dolichotis patagonum
TGGGTCCTCTATACAGACGTAACTATTGAGATGAGGTGACATAGCCAGAAGTGAGTGTGATAGAGTTAGGAAATAATCTGGAAGGAAGCAAACACAACCAAAGCATGAATGAAAAGAGGAAGTACTGAGAACTGACAAGAGTAATGTTTGAATTTAAGTTAGTTTATGGAGATACGCTCCCCCTTCCTTCTGTTGGCTGTATCTGCCTCTCCCTCTGATAGCATAAAACCACACTGACCCACTGCAGTGGCTCAGATATGTGGCCTGGAGACTCAGCCCTTTTATACATCATGAAAAAATTCTTAGTACAGAGTTGCAGGTTGTGGGAGTGGTGACTGTCATCACTGGCCTTGGCCACTGGCACCTGAGTCAGGATAAGGATACAAGGGACTTGAGGCCACTGGAAATGTAGGCATGAAGCTGAGCTGTGGTGGCTTGTACTGCTGGGCTTCCTCTGGGACTATGGTATCACATGGAAAGGAATAAGGTGACACTGATTCTGACCCTGTGGTGGCTGCCTGCAGCTTTGTCTTCTGGGGCAACAGTGGGTAACAGGAAGAACAAGCCCCTGAGCCTGCTGCTAATGGACACTATTCTGAGGTGGCTGCCCTGGCTCTGTGGTATTGGTCCCTAGAATACTGGCTGGACCTTGACCAGGTGCTGCAGAACGTAGACAAGGCCAGCACCTAAAGCCCAGTTGGTGCTGGTGGTCCAGGTACATAGCCAACTCAAATACTTTAGATACTGCTGGACTGACTTTGATGAGCCTACGACATTGACAGTAGCCTCATCTAGTTTAGCCATGTCTTCTGATCTATGAAGATCAATCAGCTGGTCTATCGAGTGGATTTCTGGTTAGTTCTACAAGTATTCTTTCCTTTCAGCATTCAGTTGTACCACAATGGGTTCCCAGACAGTGACCCCAGAGATTGCGTGCAGAGACCTGCAGTAGAATGCAGCTTTGGCACTGGGATGAATCAGTGCTGAGTGTCCCAACTCTTCCTGCAATTACAGAGAGGCCAATTTCTCCCAAACCAAACATCACTGCTTGTGGAAGCTGTGTTTTATATGGGAAAGGGTCAGAGTTCTTGGAGATTATCCTGGCTGTTGTAGTCAGGGGTTGCAAGGAGAACAATTACATACAGGAAACATCATTTATAATATTTTATGATGGTCAACCAAGGAGTTAAATACAAAGAAAGTGCAGGAAATTTATCCACACACTAAAGACCCAAGGAAATGCAGCCGAGGTCCTGGGTCCCATAGCAATGTCCTGCATGGGTCCAGCTGAAGACCTAGAGTCCATGGCAGTGCTTTACATGAGTCCAATTGGAGGTCCAGAGCCTGTGACAATGACTCAGGCAAGTCTGCTTCATGGATCTGTGCTGGGAGGGCCCAAAGGTCAGCAGTGGAAGCTAGAAATTCTATGCCAGCAGGGTGAAGGATTTGTGCCAGTAAGTTGAGTGTTCTGCACTGGAGCCAAGCAGTGACACTCAAAATAAGGACTAGGGCACCCCCCCAAAAGTACCACAGCCATCCTCAGCAACAATGAGGTCCTGAGCTTCTCCAGTGATAACAGCCAAGTACTTATCAGGAAGCCTGTGTGACAAGCTTCTGGAGATTAAACAGCACAAATCTCCAGAGCTAGGAAGTGATGCTCAAAGTAAGGACCAAAATTCCCCTAAAGTGAACTATAGCCATTCTCAGCAACAATGTCTGGATCTCCTCTGATAACAGCTGTGTTCATATCAGGGGAGCCAGCATGACAAGCTCCTCCAGGAGAACCAAAGACCAAACAACAACATGTAGGAGAACCCACAATGCTGCTGCTTCTTCCCCAGGTCTCCTTCTTATGCTGGCAACAATCCACAGGTGGGCCATCTGCACTCAGCACTACTCAGCTAGTGTTTAAGTTAAGTTTAAGTTACCAATCACTACACCGGCCTTATACTTTTCCTAGAAGACAAATCACTACTTAGTTCAGAATTTACCATGTCTTCAAACAGATGCAGAAACTGAAGCAGCAAGTATCCAGAGTGATGTTTTCTCACTAGAGACCTATACTACCAGTCATTCTATGGCGACACCGACAAGGTAGATGTAAAAACTTGGAAATCCGCACAGCACAATCTGGGTTTAGCCTTGACCTGAGATACATATCAGAAGCTGACTGAGTACACAGACACTTTCTTTACTTAAAATGACTGTAATTGGGAATAGGTTCTTCAGTATTTAATGGCATCTCATCTTCCACAATATGGAAAGTGCTGTTCAAGCTCCTGTGAGTTTTCATGCTGGAGGTTGTGCTATGCATCACCAGAGTGACCAATTTGAGTCACTCAATGACAAATAGTACATGTTTCCAGAAACTAATTATCACCTAGAAGTTTGCTGTGGTGGCTGCCCTCTGCCCCAGGAAAAATAGAAGGTGGGAATCTATTAGGGATCATGAACGTGGAAAGTGTTAACTTACAGAATGAAAAGCATCACGATTGCACAAGCAAAGGTGACAGCCTTTTTTTGCTATTTGTCTTAGCAGGAAAAACAACTGAATAAAGGAGTTTAGAAACTGGAAAAAATGCCAAGTACAACAAGCAGCTCTCCTTTAGCTATCTGGACTCCGCCTCCTTCCCCAGTAACCTCCTCCATGCCCTCATTACTTCCTTGTTTCTCAGGGTGTATAAGAGGGTTAAGAGGAGTGGCCACTGTATAGAAGAGACCAAAGAACTTGCCCCGTTGTAGGTGTAGGGTTTTTGGGCTGGAGGTAGACAGCAGTGACTGAGCTGTAGAAGAGGGTGACTGCAGTGAGATGGGAAGAGCAAGTTGCTAAAAGTCTGTGTGCTTCAGCAGAGTTCATCTTAAGCACTGCCCGGGCAATGGCACCATAAGAGATCAGAATGAGACTGAGAGGACCAACCACAAAGATGACACTGGACACAGCTAGCTGGATTTCATTGTAGGTGGTGTCCCCACAGGACAGTCAAATTAGAGGCAGGACTTCACATAAAAAGTCATCTCTGCCTATGGGGACAGAAGGGCAGGTGGAGGGTGGGTAGTGGCTGGACCATAGATTGGATGAGACCCATGACCCAGGCTGTAGCTGCCATTTTCCAGCACAGGCTAGGGTGGATGGCGGTGGCATAGTGGAGGGGCTGACAGCCATACAGTGGTCAAAGATCATTACTGTCAGGAGGATGCACTCAGTGGTCCCAGGGACAGGAAGATGAGGAGCTGGACAGAGCATCCCAGGAAGCTGATGGTCTCTTGGCACCCCAGAGATTGATAAGCATCTGGGGGACACAGATTGTGATGAAGCAGAGATCTAAGAAAGAGGTTGGATAGGAAAAAGTACATTGGAGAGAGGAGCCTGGGGTCCTGCACGAAAAGCAGAATGATGAATGTGTTGCCCACCGCAGTCAGAAAGTAAGACGTCAAGACAATCATGAAGAGAGTCTTTTCTAGCCCCGGATGTTTAGAGAAGCCCCGAAGGAGGAAGCCCTTGGAGGATCTTTGGTTGATTATGGCCTGTTGTTGTACACAGGTTGAGATTGGAGACTGTCAAACCCATATGTGTCAATGTGTTTGTAAAGGTTCACCCAAGGTGTTTGTCAGGTCATGTTGAGTGGACATTTCTTCTCTGCCTTTGCCTACCCAGTAGGTCTTTCTCTTTCCCTATTTCTCCTGATGAAAAGTTTTCTAGTGGCAGTGAGGAAACCTTGAATGTGTGGTACGTGATGAAGAACCTCACCCTGGTGCCATTGATTTCCTGTTTTAGGGAAGAAACAGCAGGTAGAAGATAACATTTAATTAACAGACCCTCATTCAACAATAATTGAATAAATATTTTTTTTCTGGATACCATAGTAGTACTGAATATCTCATTATGCCCACCTGGGAAGGATTGGCATAGAAATCCTTCCATAGAATTTCCCTATTAAATTCATCTGTAGGATTATTTTTTGTTCTGAGGCATATATTTTGCATAATTGCCTGTGGTTTTTTACATTACCCTTGTTTATAAATGTGGTGTCTGAACTATGTGTTAGAAAATGAATACTCCTCTATGTGAAGGGATCCCATTCATACAGAGATTTGTGAGGTGATTTTGTCCCTTCATGCTTTAAAAATAGAGTTGCTAAACCAAATGGAGGACTTTTCTACTAAAGAAAACTAATCTTACCATATGCAGTGTAGCAAAATAAGATTGAAAACGTTGCCAGTTCTGGGGCTTAGAAATTTAAAAAAGTATGCAACATTTTTATATTTTTATAGCAGAGTTGATGTTGAAGTGTTTACATAGAATTTAACTTTCATACTGTCTTAATTCTATCTACTATTTGAGATGTAAAACACTTTATATAAAATGTAAAGCTACAGAAAATGCACAAGAATAATGAAAAGAATTCCCTTATGTACCACTTTTTGTTATTCCAACTTTTCCTTTATATATGAAATTACATTTATTCTGAGATATTGAAGAATAATACAATATTTTTCACATTTCTAGGTAAGTAGAATTTCTTTCAATGAAAAGAGCAATAACTAATATTGATAAAATATTTACTGTGTAGGTCATACTCTTGTTTTTTCTAATAATGTCCAGTATAGAGAAGCCTTGCATGTGAAAATCCATTCCAGCTCACATACATCTGACCTGCATCTCAACAGTGGTCTTTCTTTAGTCATGGGAAGAACCAGCCTTAACATATCTGCTGACAGGTCCAGACCCCATTTAGAGGAGCTAAGAAGCTGTGGGATCGTATCCTGCAATCAGGGTACCCTGGGGAACACTTGAAAACTGTCAGCACCCACAGAATTGAAGACAGATAAACTGAAGATGATGTGTGAGCGAGAGAAGGAAGTTTGCACAATAAAGGAATAAACCTGAGTGGATGAGTTAAACCTTGTTGGAACACAGATGGAGAACTCAAGGTAGGGTGTGATGGTTGCCACTCTGGCAGTTACAACGAAGGACTTGAGGTTTTTCTGAGCACAAACGATCCAAGGAAAGCTGTGTAGGGGACATGGTGGCAAGCAGGTTGATGTTCCCATTGGCAGTTCATAGGTGGCACAGCCATCTCCCATCACAAGTCTCCATCTTGTCTTACAAACTGCCTATCGTCTCCCTTTTTACCCGGACACACTATCTTCTTCCTCCTCCTCGTCCTCCTCCTCCTTTTCTTCTTCTATCTTTTTCTTCTATTTTCCTTCATCATTACTTTCCTCTTGAGGATAAGATTTTCTCTCTTTTAAAAAATTAGTTGTCTAGGGGCTGGGGATTTAGTTCAGCAGAGTAAGCATCTGCCTGATAGGCGTGAGGTCATGAGTTTGATCCCCAGTACAAAAAAAGAAATTAGTTGTGTAAACAGAAGAGTGTACAAAGCGTATCTATAGATCTTATAGAATAATAAGATATATCCATTGTATGCCAGCACTTCCCAATTTAAAATAGCTCAAGCTGGACATGTGCAAATTGGTTGCTGCAGGAGAAGACTAAACTGGTAGGTTACTTGTAAAGAAGTGCTTATTGCCTTGCTGCCTGAATTTACCTGTGACAAGTAGCTTCTAACTGTGGGAGCCTCCTCTTGATTTTTTTTTTAAATTTTTGCTTGTGAGAACTACAAGCAAACTGGTGTAATAGCATACCTTCAAACTTGCTTAGAGCTGAGATTTAGGGCAGGAGAATGATGCTACCTCTTAATTCCATGGACATGTGAATTTTATTGCTCCTTACAGAAACTTCAAAACGCAGGTATTATAATTAGATTCCATCTCAGATAACAAAATGAAGGTGGAAGAGGAGAAATAGCACAGAGGGAAGTATAGCAAGTGGGAACCAGAGCTGGGAGGTGAATGCAGTTGTGCGAACCACTTCCTCCATCACTCTGCCTGATGTAGCTCTTTGGTAAGGACCTCTTTTTTTTTTGTCCAGTAAGTTATCTTCTCCTTTAGTGGTGTTGGAAGTAGAAATGGAGGTGCAGTGAGATGATGCAGGGACGAACCCCAGCAGCCCAGTCCCATGAGGAGAAACTGCTCATCAGTTCTACTCAGTCTAGGGACCCCTTGGCCCACAGATAATTAGCCCTATTGGCCCACAGATAATTAGCCACTAATGATAGTAAAAATGGATGGGAGGATTCAGCTCAAACTTGCCAACAGGATGCTTCCTGAGGTAAGTGAGAAAGTCACCCTCTGCTGCTCTGTGTCATTGGGGAGTATAAGGGCACTGTTGTCTTCTCACCCAACTCCTGAGTGTCCCATAGTTCCAGTGTTTTCCTCTCACACCTCTGTTGCACTCACTGGATAGCTCTTTACTTTGGCTTATTTCCTTTATGCTGTTATATAATATAGTGTAATTCACATAATAAAATGTGCATAAGTTCACTGAGCTTTGACAAATGTATACAAGGCAAACATGATCCTAGAGAAAAATGTAGAATGCTTATATTACTCCCAAAATTCTTCATCCAAATTTACAGAAATTCTGTGCCCTGTGTGTGTTCTAGGTAGCCACTGCTTTGATTTCTGTGATTCAAGATTGTTTTGTCTGTACAAGAACTCCACATAAATATCTATTTTATATGTATATACTCTTTTTTTTAGTTTTTCATGCTCTGTACAACCTTTTTGAGAGAAATCCAGATTGTTTTGTGTATTGGTGGTCTACTCCTATTTTATTCCTAAGAAGTATTCTGTTGTTTAAATCTCTGAGAATTTGTTCACCCATTCACCTATTGGGGGATATTTGAATCTGTAGTTTTAAAATATGCCCCAGTTTTAAAATTTCCTCTTTTCAACAGGTAAAGCCTACTTCCCTTGCCTTTGAGTGTACCTGGTAGCTCGTTTTTAACAAGCAGAATGTGGCAGAAATGATGGTGTGTGACATTCAAGTAGCTGTCTCTTCACTCCATTAATGGAGTGAATTTTAGTATTGTGACTCTTTGTCATTTCTCTTGATTTTCAGCCAGGGGAAACTGTATAAACAGTAGATGGGAGGTACATCTGAAAGGGAATTAGGGCTTTCTACTAAAAATAAGCAGGATATGACTGGGACATCTTATAAGATGAAATTTTAATCTCATCTTTTTTGTTTTTTCATTCAAATTTTTAATTTTTATTAGTACATGTTTACAATATATAATGATTACATTTGTTGGGGAGAATTTGCACATATACACAGCATATATCAATTCTATTCTTTTCCTCTACCCTCTTTTTCTGCCAGCATTGGATTCATTTATTTATCTTACAAGTTTATCTTGTAAATTACGGTTAATTATCATGCATATATAGATTAACAGAATAATAGACCAAACAAAAAAATCCCACATAAATGGAATAATAGACCAAACAAAAAAATCCCACATAAAACAATACAACAATTATACTAAATCTAAGCAAATCAGGGTTTAAGTACAGTAGAAAAATATATAGTACTGTGTAAAAACAAAGAATTATTATGAACTTAAGGAGTATTTTCTGTGGAAAAAGGAAAGTCATTAGAAATGATAGACACAAAAGTATCATTTAATTTGTTTAAAAAATTTTGGTTTTGGTATCAGAGATTGAACTCATGACCTAGTGCTTGCCAGGCATATGCTTATGCTGCTGAGCTAAATCCCCAGCCCCTTGTATTTTTTAAAGAGAACAAAACAGAAGAAAGCAAATCAGAATAAAACAATGCAAACAATACATGACTTCAAAACAAGACAATAGATCAACAATGGCTACCGTAATGTCTCTTGTTTTCTTCAAAATAGCTGTCCATATATTCACACATAATAAAATCAAACAATATAAAACAGGCTAAAGCCGATCAAAACAAAACAATGAAAACATTATAGGACTTCAAAAGAAGACAATAGGAAATGAACAATGGCTACTATAATGTCTCTTGTTTTCTTCAAAATAGCTGTCCATACTATCACACATAATAAAATCAAACAAAAAACAGAACAAAACAAAAAATCATTATAGGGGAGCGTCTCCTGAGATCCGCGCCATGCTGGAACTTGGGGCGCCGAGCCAACCAGTAAGCAGCCTGCCGCCCTGGAAAGTGACAGTGGTCTGCCAAGCCACGGCCACCCCAGGGCGGGGAAACCAGAAACAAGAGCGTCTCCTGAGATCCGGGCCATGCTGGAACTTAGGGGGCCGAGCCAACCAGTAAGCAGCCTGCCGCCCTGGAGAGTGATTGTGGTCTGGCAAGCCGCAGCCACCCCAGGGCGGGGAAACTAGAAGCAAGAGCATCTCCTGAGATCTGCGCCATGCTGGAACTTGGGGCGCTGAGCCAACCAGTAAGCAGCCTGCCGCCCTGGAGAGTGATTGTGGTCTGCCAAGCCGCAGCCACCCCAGGGCAGGGAAACCAGAAGCAAGAGCGTCTCCTGAGATCCGCGCCATGCTGGAACTTGGGGCGCTGAGCTCACCAGTACCGGGGCGCGGGCTTAGAACCAAGCATAACACATCCCCCCCACCCCCGTTAACAATTGGGATCCAGGGATCTGGGTATCTCTTAGGAGGTGACCATATTTGGTACAGCAAGTCGGGGGAGTTTCCTTCTACTATCTGAAGACATATTTTTATCGCCGTTTTGCTTTGTCCTGATTAACGGTGTTGCTCTATTCAATACTCTGTGTGGATGTGTTCTATAATATGTATTTCTTTGATTTTGTTGTACCTAGTAGAAGAACAACTATTGTGAAGACAACGAGGTATACAATGTTGCCTGTTACTGTTGTCCTGGTAACCTGCTGTGATGTTCTGTGCCAATTTCATTATACTGTCTCAATTGGCTTTATTCCATCCTGTTTTTTTTGTAACTGTTTGCAGCCTCCCTGTGTGTTCACTTTGTATGCCTTAATTTTGTAACATGAACAGCTATTAATGGGAGGACAGTATGTGGTTTGTCAACTAGTGATTTATGGGTTTTTTTTTTTTTGAGGTTTTGTATTGTTTCTACCCTTTTTTTTGTATTGCTTTTTTTTCTCTTTAAATAAAATTTAAAAAAAATTTAAAAAAATCATTATAGGATTTTAAAGCAAGATAATAGGAAACCAACAGTGGTTGCCATAATCCCATTATCTTCAAGATAGCTGCCCATACCATCACACACAGTAAAATCTAACAAAACAATAAAACCAAACCTAACAAAATTGTGGAAATGATACAAAATTCAAAACAAGCTAATAAATTAAGAGTGGCTACCACTTTCCCTTTTAAAGGCATTTTCTCCCTTACTCCTTTCATAATATCTGTTGTGCTTTTTGGATCTCACTAACTCCTTCAGTTTTTTATGCTAGGAAGATAACTTGGTATGAGTCCAAACCATTTCACCCATGAGCATGATCTCTAGTTACATCCATTTACCTAGGAGCCTTGAGATTATCCTCCTTTTATACCTGGGCAGCTTTCCATTGTATCTAATACGATATCCATTCTTTCTGTTCTTTCTTATCCATTTTGCAGTTGGTGGGCAAGATATCTTTTTTTTTTTTCCTGGTCTCTTGTCACATGAAACAATTGTTTTCTCTCCTTTGATTTTCAGTCTATGAATTTCCTCGAGTTAAATGTGGTTTTTGTATACCATATATTAATGGATCTTGTGTCTTAATCCTTTCACCCTGTGTTTCTTTTTATTGGTGAATTGAGGCCATCATTTACATTAATGGTTACTAATGGCATGAATTGGTTTATCTCTGTGATGCTATCCTGCTGTTACTGGCCTTCCACTTTTCCCCTTCATTCAATTGCCTGTCCTGTTTGGAAATCCTCTTCTGCTGCTGGTCCTGGAACTGGTAATCTTTATCTTACTCTAGAATATCCTTTAGCACTCTCTGTAGGGTTGGTTTGGTAGTCATGAGTTCCTTCAGTTATTGTTTATCATGGAAGTATCTTATTTTTCCATCAATTTTGAAAGATAGTTTTGCAGGGTACATCAATCTAGGTTGGAAGGTGTTTTCTTTCAGGATTTGAAACACTTCACTCCAAATTCTTCCTGACTTGATGGTTTGTGTTGACAAGTCTACCATGATTTCGATTTGTTTTCCTTAATAGGTGGTCTGTTTCTTTTCTATAACAGCTTTTAATATTCTGTTCTTGTGATGAACTTGTGGGCTTTGAGTATTATATGTCTTTGTGTAGATTTACTTTGGTTATGGCTAGTTGGAGTTCTATGTGCCTTGCTTATGTGCATGGTAGATCCTTTTCCCATATTTGGGAAGTTTTCTGGTATTCTGTAAATAGTATTTTTATTTAATTTGGGTTAACCCCTGCTTCTTTGTTGACATCTATCACTCTTAAATTATTTTTCCTTGTATTGTCTATAGCCCGTGAATTGTTGTTTTGTGGTTCCTTGTTATTTATTTATTTTTGGTACTGGGGATTGAACTCGTGACCTCGCACTCGCTAGGCAGGTGCTTAAGCCACTGAGCTAAATCCCCTGGCCCTGCTTGTTATTTTTAAGAGATCTTTCCTTTCATGATCACTAGCTGTGGTCCTGTCTTCAAGGTATGAAAGTCTATCTTCAGTGTCTTTCAAGGAGTTTTGCCAGCTTTTGATTGACTTTTTAACTTCTTGAATATCTCTTTGAAGCTGTTTCATGCATTGTGATTCCTTTCTGTATTGTTTCCATCATTTTCCTATACTCCTCTTTTTTAAGAAATCTATGTCTTTAGATATGCTCAGCAATTATTTCATTATGTTTGTGATTTTCTTTTTTTTTTACCTGAGACATTATTTCTGATCTGATTACTTTTACAGTCTCATTTTGTTGTTTCTTTACTTCAGTTGCTATCCTCTTGGAGATTTCAGCTGTGTGAGTTCCATTTTTTTCCATAACTATGTCTCTAAGACTTGTTCTGTGTGCAATGGAGATTGCCTTTTGCATCTTCCTCTTGATATTCTCCTGGGTTCATCCCAACAAGCTGGTTGTGGTGTCATAGGCACTTCCTACATTGGCTGCCCCTCCGCGGTGTACGGGAATGGAACAGCTGTCTGGGTTTCTATGACCCTAGTTCCCAGGGAGGTAGCAGGGCATGTGGTGGGCTTCTCCAGACCCATGAAGCTACACTGAAGCTTCCCCAGTGGCCAGAGATGTGTGGTGGTGGGGCTGCTTCTTGTCTCAGCCTGCGTGTCTACACCAGGACTCTCCTGATGGTGGCACACATACAGGGGTATCTTTGTCTGATTCTCCTGGTGGGCGCTGGCTGTCTGAAGGAAGCAAGAGCCTCCACTGGCAGCCTGCAGGTGTATTGGGAATATCTGGCTGCATTTCCCTGCTTGCACTGGCTGCCAGCAGGAAGCAAGCCTTCTGATGGCTGCAGCTAGCAAGCAGAGGTGGATCTGGCTGCATCTCCCTCCCCATGCTTGCTGCCCAGAGGAGGCCAGCCTTCCAATGGTGGTGGCTGGCAAGCAGAGGCAGATCTGTCTGTGCCTCTCAGCTCACACTGGTTCTGATTCAAATTTTTGAAAATACTCATACAAATATAATAATAAACTATGTAAATTATTAATATTTAGAAATTATTAGAAGGCTGGGAGTGGTAGTGCACATCTGTAATCCCAGCATGTGGGAGGCTGAGGCAGGAGGATCACTGTGAGTTTGAGGCCAGCTCAGGCTACCTAGTGAGTTCAAGTCCAGTTTGAACTACAAAGTGAGATCCTATCTAAAAAAAAACAAAAAGAGAAAAAAATCATTAGAAAGCTAAATCATGGGTACCTCTGTAAAAGTACCAGTGTGTCAGTTTATTTGAGGGAACAGTTATGGGTGGTAGACTTTTTTTTCATATTTTTATATAAATATACATATTGTTGAGATCAGTTTTAAAAATAATATTCAAATATTTCTTGTGGCATAAAAGAGAAAATTTAATGTTAGAAAAGGAAACTTACTTTGTGGATAAATATGCCCTTCTGAGTTTGTGTTCACTTCTAAGGGAGGTTTCTCTAGATTATGGAGACAACTCATCAGTGTTTCATTTTCCAGACCAGTAAATGTGACTACAACTTCTTGTCTTAACAATTACTTTATAAACCATAGAATAATAATCTTTAGACCAGGGTAAGGAGAAAGGGGGATCTCAGATCTTGAATGTAATACTTTGAATTTGAATGTTGTTAAAGGCTTGGCCCCCAGGGAGGCACTATTGAGAAGTAGTGAGACATTTTTTGTTTAAAAGTTGAACCCAGGACCATGCACATGCTAAGGCTTTTTCCATTGTGATTTTTAACTTTCTTTTGGGACAGAAGCCTGCACAAACTGACCCGAACATTACAATCTTCTGTTTCAATCACCCTAGTTGGTGGGATTATAGGCACTGGACTTTGAGAAGCAGATCACAGCTGGAAGTTCTGGTCATTGAGGTGTGCTCTTAAATTAGGTAGTGGAACCAGAGATCCTTCCTCTTCTTCTTGATCACTGGTTGTGAAGAGAGAGATTTTTGCTCCATCTTGCACTCCTACATGAAGTGATGCCTCAATAACCAAGTCAAGTAGGCCAGTTGACCTTGGAAATTCCAAAGCTGTGAGCCAAAACAAATATATGTCTTTAGAACTTAACTTTCCCAAATATTTTGTTATTGTGACAGAAGACTGACTTAACATGTATACCCATATGATTTTTAAATTTTACCCCTTGTCAGTGTCTATCAGTTTTCTGAACCAGACAAGTCTATGAGCTTTACCCAGCATGCCAATATCCTGGGATGATGACTCTAAGCAGTCGTTGCAGAATCACCTTTTTACCACTACCTTACTGGTGTTTCTGATCTGTGTGATTAGGTTCCTATGTATCTACTGACTTGCATTCAGTTGATTCCCCTATTTGCTTTTCATTTGAATTTAAACAATTTTTTTCTTCTTTTTAAATAATTTTATTTAAAGAGAAAAAAACAAAACAAAATACAACAGAATAAAGGGTAGTGACAATACAGTATTCCAAGGAAAAAAGAAAAAGTACAACAACAATAAAACCTAAGAAATTATTACTTGACAAATCACATACTGACTTCTTGGAAATAGTTGTTCAAATTACAAAGTTAAAACATGTAAAGTAGACATTCAAACAGTGAGACTGTTAACAGTTCTGCTCCACAATCTGACAGAAACAGCAATATGGTCATCCATCTTACCCACTCAAATATACTTGCAATGATATCAATAGGGTAAAATTAAACACAAGAAAACAGAGCAAAGCGGATCACAAGAAAGCAATGTAAGACACAAATTTCAAAGCTAGACAATTGGAGATATTCACTCTCTATCTTATTGACTCTTGTTTTCTTCCAAATAGTTGTCCATATTGTCACAGGGAATTCACATGAAACAACCTAGTATGGAATTGATCTGAGCAGGACGAGGAGGGCATTACAGGTCTTCAAGACCAGACATTAGGGAAGCCAAGAATGGCTGTCATGGTGTCTCTCATTCTCCTTAAAACAGCTGTCCATACCTTAATGTGTGTTGAACTTAAACAGGGCAAAGCAAGCTAAGATCACTTTGAAAAAAAATGATAGTTTTGCTGGACTTCACATCATGACATTATGGAATCAGCACTGGGTATTGTAGTATCTCTTTTTCTTCAAAGTAGTTGTTTATTTCAACATGTGTTATATAGTTGGTTCTCATAAACTGTTTATAAGCTCTACACGTGCATGAGTCTCTACATGTATATCTATCATTTCTGTATTAGGAGGAAAAACAAAACAAAGCAAGATAAAACAATTCCTAGAAAAGCATGAGGCAGAAAAGTCACATAAAACCATAATACAAGGTGATCTACAATGGTTACCATTGTGTCTCAGCAGTGTATAACAACATTAATAAAAACGAAGCATTGGAGACATTATAAGACTTCAAAAGCAAGTAATAATCAAACCAGAGTGGGTATCTTAGTGAATCTTGTCCTCTTCAGTGTAGTTGCCTATACTCTTAGACTTGATGCTATCCATCACAACAGATTTAAATAAAATCAGTCAATACAAAGTAACAATCTAACAAACCAGATTCGAATAAGATCAGTCATAATAAGACAGTATAAGTTATAAAGGGCTTCAGATTAAGTTGATAGGAAATTAGGGATGATTACCATAATATGTCCTCTTATTTTTGAGATAGCTGACCATGTCCTCAAGTCTAGCATAAGTAGACAAACTGGAGCAGCACGTAGTCCATCCAAGCAGAGTGGTGAGAATAATGTAAATTTTAAATCTTGTTACCCCATTAACAATATCTCCTGCCTCCCATTTTTAGACAATTCCTCCCGTTTCACTCCCATGGGGTGCACTGCTTGTTTTGGGTCCCACTGCCTCCCTAAATAGAGCAGCTCAATGGACCCTATCTCCTGATCTACTCTGCCTGTGTTTCTCTCTGTTAGTATTTTGAGGTCCTCTATACTAGAGATTATAGCCAATCTTCTCTGCCTCATTTCTGCTATTCTATTTTTCTGCTATTGATAGTCTATTTTTCTCTTCCACTTCACTGTCTTCCTCGTTCACTAGGCCTCTCTGCCACTGTTCCTGAAATGCTCATATTCTTGTTCTCTCTCCCTAGAATGTCCTTCAGTATTTTTTGTAGGGTTGGACTGGTGGTCACAAATTCTCCTAGCTCCTCTTTGTCATGGAAGCATCTTTTTTCTCCATTAATTTCTAGAGAGAATTTTGCAGGATACATCAATCTGGGCTGGAGATTGTTCTCCTTCAGCGCTTGAATTACTTTACTCCAAGCTCTTCTTGACCTGATGGTCTATATCGAGAAGTCTGCCGTGATTTTGATGGGTTTTCCTTTATAGGTGATCTGTTTCTTTTCTCTGATGGCTTTTAATATTCTGTTCTTATATTGAATTTCTGGGATCTTTATTATGTGTCTGGGTGTAGCTCTGTTTGGGTTGTAGGTGGCTGGAGTTCTGTATGCTTCATACCTCTGCATATCATTTCTTTTTTTTTCTATGCTTGGGAAATTTTCCTTAATAATTGCTGTGAATAGCCTTTGTAATTCCTCTGGTTTGATTCCTGCTTCTTCATTCACATACTTTATTCTTAAGTTATAGATCCTCTTGTTATCTTCCAGTCTTTGTATCTTTACTGCCTTCTCCCTTGTTATTTTTAGGAGATCTTCCCTTTTATGACCCCACATTGGAAGCCTGTGTTCAATTTTTGATAGTCTATCTTTGGTTTCTTTCAAGCAGTTTTGCCAGCTTTCTATGGAGTCTTTAGTTTCCTGATAATCCCTTTGAATCTGTTTCATAAATTCTAGGTTTTTTCTGAATTCTTCATTAAATTTTTCTCTCCATTTGTGTTCCTCCATTCTTCTGTCTGTGTCTTCTTGAGAGGTGCCCAGCCCTTCTTTTATTATTCTACTTATCTCTTGTTTAATTTGAATTAATATTTCAGTTTTGGTCTCGCTTACGAGGTCCTGAAGATATCTCTTTATGTCTGCTAATGCTGTGTTTGATGTTGCATTTTTGCTGCCCTCAATCTCTTTTGTATTTACCTCTCCTGGATCAATGTCCTCAGGGTTGGGGGCTGGGAGTGTTTTCTTATTTCTCCCTTTCGTCATGTTTTTGGTTCCTTCCATACAAGTGTACAGTGTAATTCCCACACCCTTTTCTTGTTGTTTAAAGCTCCTCTAGAGGGTGCAGGCTAGGAGCTTTAGCCCTCTTCAATAGGTTAGCAGAGATTAGAGTTCACCCACGGGCAGTGTGTGCTAGCTCCTCCTTTCTGGGCCAGTCAACCTTTGCAGGCCTTCACTGCTTCAGTGTGTACTGATCTCAGGGAAGTAACTGGGTCCCCGCCAGGGGTGAGGCCTAGTCCAAGCAGATTCCACCAATCCGCTTGGCGAGGGGAGCAACCCGCTGAAGCCACTTCCTTATGGAGTTAGGGCTGTCCTGCCCAAATCCAATATGTCGTCCAGTCGGTTTCCCCTTTCCCGTGGGAGGGTCTTATTCCCATCACTCACCACGTCCCCGAGAATTGCTGGGCTCCCCGACCTCCGACTTCAGCGCATCT